>JAODAL010003767.1:0-167600 GCA_025379985.1 Phyllomedusa bahiana
GGAGGGGTGGTTCAAGCGGGTGGGGGTGGGTCCACTGCATAGACAGGAGGTGCCAGTACTGTTAATACATCCACTGATATAATAGAGTGTAAAAATGGTCCAAGAAAGTTAAATGAACTAAATGTGAACAAGGCTCCAGGTCCAGATGGTTTTACACCCAAGAGTTCTTAAAGAGCTCATTTTCAGTTCTCGGGTTCCCGGTACATGAGATTTAGAGATTCTCTGGTGACTGGCATGGTGTGAGGAGACTGGCGCAAGGCAAATGTGGTTCCCATCTTCAAAAAAGCTTCAAATCTTGCCCAGGTAATTATAGACCAGTAAGTAACATCTATTGTGGAAAAACTGTTTCTGGGGCTCATAAAGGACTATATACAGGAATATGTGGCTGAATATATTATAAGTGATTGCCAGCATGGTTTTACTAAGGACAGAAGCTTTCAGGACAATCTGATCTGTTTTTATGAGGAGGTGAGTAGAAGTCTAGATAGCGGGGATATGGTGTTTTTAGACTTTGCAAAGGCGTTTGACACTGTCCCTCATAAGCATCTATTGGGTAAATTAAAATCTATTGGGTTAGAAATAACAGCGTGTAATTGGATTAAAAACTGAGTATCAGATTGTACACAGAGAGTGGTGATAAATGACTGCTACTCTGAGTGGTCCCCGGTTGTGAGTGGTGTGCCCCAGGGCTCAGTATTAGGTCCTCTTTTATTCAATGTATTTATTAATAATATAGTAGAGGGAATTAAATGCACGGTTTCCATTTTGCAGATGACACCAATCTATGTAGTGTAGTACAGTCTATGGAAGATGTTCATAAATTGCAGGCAGACTTGGACACACTGAGTGTTTAGGCATCCACTTGGCAAATGAGGATCAATGTGGATAAATGTTATTCTGCATCTGCAAGGGGGAAATGGGAGCAACGCTTGTTGAGAAGGATCTTCGCATAGATCATAGATTACAGAACAGCATTCAATGTCAATCAGCTGCCTCTAAGGCAAGGAGGATATTGGCGTGTATTAAAAGAAGCATGGACTCGCAGGACAGGGGTATAATACTACCACTGTATATGCTATTGGTGCGGCCTCAGTTGGAATATGCTGTTCGGTTTTGGGCACCAGTTTATAGAAAGTAGCTAGAGAGAGAGTTAAAAGATGAGCAACCTAACTAATAATGGGAATGGAGCATCTTAATTATGAGAAGATGTTAAAAGAATTAAACTTATTTAGTCTTGAGAAAAGACAGCTCCTGGGAGACATGATTCATTTATAGAAGTATATAAATGGCCCCTACAAGTAATAAGAATGCTTGGCCTGCGGGAAAATGTTTGCAAGTGGGTAAGTAACTGGCTCAGTGATGGAAAACAAAGGGTAATTTAATGGTAAATACTCAGACTGGATCCCTGTTACTAGTGGGGTACCACAGGAGTCAGTATTGGGCTCTGTTCTCTTTAATATATTCATTAATGATCTTACACGTGGATTGCACAGTAGAATATCAATCTTTGCAGATGATACTTAGCTCTGTAAAGTAATCAACACAACAGAGGATCTGGATAAGTTGGAGGCCTGGGCAGAGAAGAGGCAGATGAGGTTTAACACAGATAAATGCAAGGTTATGCACATGAGGAGGAAAAATCCATTGCATGATTACATGTTAAATGGAAAAAACACTGGGAAAAAGTGACATAAAGGGGAACTTGGGAATCCTGGTGGATAATAAACTTAATTGTAGCAGCCAGTGCCAGGCAGAAGCTGCCAAGGCAAATAGGATTATGGGGTGTATGAAAAGGGGCATAGATGCACATGATGAGAACATTATTCTACCATTATACAAGTCACTGGTTAGAGCACACATGGAATATGTGTACATTTTTGGGCCCACCAGGCACAGGAAAGATATTGTAGAGCTTGAACAGGTACAAAGGCGGGCAACAAAAATAATAAAAGGACTGGGTGGACTGCAATACCCAGAAAGATGTGTAAGATTAGGGTTATTTAGTTTAGGGAAAAGACGGCTTCGGGGGACATAATAAATATGTTTAAATATATTAAAGGTCAATATAGAGATCTCACCCAGGACTATATCGAGAACAAGGGGGCATCCTCTATGCCGAGAAAAGAAAGTTTCTACATAAACATAGAAAGGGATTCTTTACTGTAGGAGCAGTGAGACTGTGGAACTCTCTGCCAGTGAATGCTGAATTCACTGACAGAATTCAAAAAGGGTCTAGGGCATTATAATAGAACAAGTTTTAGTGACTAGGATTATGAAGAAGGGTCATTGATACAGGGATTTATTCTGATTGCCAAATTGGAGTTGGGAAAATGTTTTCCCTAAAAATGAGGACAATTGGTTTCTACCTCATAGGGGTTTTTGCCTTTCTATGGATCAAAACTATAGGACAATAGGTTGAACTAGATGGCTGGCTGTCTTTTATCGGCCTTACAAACCATGTAACTAAAAAAGTATGGGGAAAAGTTATTTCATGTAAAGCCCCTCAAAAAATGGGGAACTACCCTAATCTGCCTCTGGAGAAAAAAGGAAGGAATACAATCCAGAGGAAAAAAAGCCTTCTTCCACTAATGAAAACTGTGACTTTGTGAAATAGCCATGCCTCAGAAGCAGTCACAGCAGGAACAGCTAGGGTTTAATATAATAATAATAGTAATAAAATTCTTTATTTATATAGCGCCAACATATCCGCAGCACTTTAACACTTACATACAACATTACACATTAAAATAACTTACAGATGATACGACAAGGTGTGAGGGCGTCTGCTCGTATACTTAGCAATCTATTAGGGTGTATGGGTGAAACAGACGGTAGAAGTGCCAATTTTATAATGGTCGCAGACATGTTTCATAAATAGGGGTGTTTTACATGAAACAATGGACTGAACCTGCCACCCAGACAGGTACATCTATATACAGATAAGTGCCTGTGAGTGCCCCTAGTTAAGTGTAGTGACAGATGTGTGGTGATAGCGAGTTAGGGATCCATGGTGGGCCCAGACTGAGAAGATGTGTTCTCAGGGCCCTATTAAAACTCTGAGGGTTATGAAGGTGCCTGATAGCCCGCGGTAACTATTCCAGGGAACTCGTTGCCGCACAGTAGAAATCTTGGAGATGGCATGGGAAGGTTCGTGATGATTAGATGAGTGTAAACCTAATATCAGGCAGTAGAGCGAAGAGAGCGTGTCCGGGTGGTGAACAGAGACGAGGGAGGTGATGTATAGGTGTGCAGCACTGTGGAGACTTTATAGTTTGAGATTGATGAGTTTATACTGTCGCTGTACTGAATGAGGCAACCAGTGCAGCGACTGACACAGGTAGCAGGCATTAGTTATAGAGCTGGCTGAATGAAAGATGAGCTGCCTGCTGCATTCAGGACAGATTGAAAGGGTCGAGTTTGCAGAGAGGAGACCTATAAGCAGGGAGTTACAGTAATCCAGACGAAAAAAAAGAAAGAATAGGGGCCACAATGAGAGTTGAGTTGTTTCACCTTGAGTAAACGGATGGATTCTGGAGATGTTTCCATGAGGTGGCAGGTGACAGGAGCGCAAGGGATTAGATATATGGGGTGGAAGGTCAGATCAGAAACTAGTATAACCCCCATACAGTCGGGCCTGCTAGCCTAGGAAGTAATGGCTGGTACCAAATACTGAACAGAAATAGCAGAGGGGGGGGGGGTTGGTTACTAGATTGCGGGAAACAAGAGACAAGAAGTTCGTTTAGTGAGGTTTATTTTAGATGGAGAAGGACATTATGTCAGAGACAGCGAACCAGACAGGTCATCTGGTGTTTTGTAGTCATGGCAGGAGTGATGTCTTGGAAGAGGTGTACAAATCGAGTGTCATCAGCATAGAGTATGTTACTCGGAAGCCAAATCTGTCTGATGGTATTGTCAATTGGTGGCTGTGTACAATGAAAAGAGGGAGAGGACCTAGAAACGATCCCTGAGGAGCTCCAATCATCAAAGAGTTTAGAGAAAGAGGAGGTAAGAATCCCGAAAAAAGAGACACTGAAGAGCAATCAGACAGTAAGATGAGAACACGGAGAGCGGTGTCCTGGAGGCCAATGGCAACTCGACATTCTGAGGAAAGTGGTGATCAACAACAGTTTCAAACGCTGCTGATGCGAATCCACAGGAAGAAGCAGCAACGAGTAGTTACCCTGAGATTTTTGCTGTTATGAAGTTCATTTGAAGACTTTATAAGCAGTTTTCCGTGGAGTGTAGGTGCGGAAACCAGATCTAGCGTAACGAGAAGAAGAGTTAATGCAGAGAGATAGGCGATTAGGCGAGAGTAAGACCAATTTGTTCACCCATGAGTTTAGAAGTTGAAGGCCGATTAGAGACATAGGTCAATAATTAGCAGCGCAGGACTGGGTCCAGAGTGGGGCTTTTTTAGTAAAGGGGTTATGAAGGCATGTTTGTATTTTTTTTTTAAAGGAGGATGGAAAGATCCCAGTGGAGAGAGAGAGGTTACATATTGTATTAAGGTGAGAGAGACATCTTGGAGACATGGACTGGAACATGGTGGGAGGGAATGGGGTCACTAGAGCTGGTGTGGGGCACGCAGACAAGAGAAACCTGGACACTTCATCCTCTGTCGCCGGTTCACGGGCTGAAGTAACTAAATGACGTCGCAGGAGGGGATGTGGATGGTTTACTTGAGGAACAGATATATTTTGCCGGATATTTTCAATTTCTCTTGAAATGAGTCGCCAGGTCTCAGCACAGAGGTCAGTGACAGAGGGCCTGAGCTTTAGGCCTTCAGGCGATGGAGGGAAAATGTCAAACAGGCGTTTTGGGTTGTTGTTTATTGATTGTGATGAGGGGAAGTGAAAAAATCTATTTTGGCGCGTGTGAAGGGCAGTGTAATAAGTCCTGAGGCATGAAATTTGTAGTGTAAGAAAGTCTGCAGGTACTTCGAACTTCTCCACAGACCGCTTCAGCAACCCTGGAGGCATTGCTGCAGGAAGTGAGTCTGAGGCGTGTGCCAAGGCTGCCAGCGTCCTGACTACTTGGTGGTGCGTGTGTGAGTGTTGCTAATATGTCCCCAGCTGGTGAATTTGAGAGTTTCATTGTATGTTTGACAGCCAGATCAGGACAGGAGGAGGGGGAGATATGGGGGCAGTGAGGACTGCATGGGGTCTTTGAGTCCTGAGTATTAATGATCGGATATTTCAGAGAATGAGTGATGAGGCTGGTTTGTCCAGAGAAAGGCTGAGAATTAGTGTATACGAAGGAGAAAAGGCTTGTGGTCAGAGAGCGCGCAAAGGAGAATTAGTGAAGTTAGAAATTGAGGAAAGATGACAGAAGACTATAATCAAGAGATTTTCCCATCCTTGTGGGATGGGGAGTCAGTAAAACACGAACCAAGAGAAGTGTTAAGAGCAAAGGAATCGAGAGTCAGAAGGAGAACATGGGGTCATCAATGGGGATGTTGAAATCAACCCTTTATGAGCAGTGGGTATTTCAGTAGAGAGAAGTGAGAGGAGCCAGCAGCAAAATTGATCCAGAAACTGGCGGGTGAGCCGGTGTCTGAACACAACCGAGACTCTGAGGGAACAAATGGCCGAAAAGTCTGGAGGTTTGGGACCTCAATGGAGGGGAAAGTGAGAGTAGGGTTGGGAAGGGATGACTTGGAAGCTGCAGTGTGAAGAGGAGTAGTATGCCAACTACTCCACCAGGATGGTTCTCAGGATCTCGGGGGTGTGGGTGAAGTGGTAGGCCGAACGCCATAGGTGACAGCGGCAGGGAAGCAGTGTCCAGATGGCTGTAGCCATGTTTCCTGTGGGGGCCAGCAGGTTGAGGGAGTTAGCGAGAAACAGGTCATGAACAGCAGTGAGTTTGTTGGCAGACGAATCGGGCATGCTCCATAAAGCACCACTTAAAAGGGGCAGGAAAATACGTACAACGAATAGCAAGCAGGTTAAGCAGGGTTTCTATGGAAGGCAGGTGAGGGATTGAGGCAGTAAAGGGTGGTGAGAATTGAGCAGTAAAGGAGGGTGGAACCGGGTTAGGAGAGATGTCCCCCTGCAGTGGCAGAAAGCATGGAGAATGAAAAAGACAGCTTATGGAGAGAGAACATTAGGTTTCAAGAAAGGCTTTGATAACCTAAACAACCTAAACTAAAGAATATTAATACATATGAAGCTGAATAAAGTATCTGGATCCAGTCCTGATGACAACACTGGGATCAAGAAAATCTCCGACAGAAGCCCAGCAGAGTGCTTTGTTGTCCTTATGGGTTTCAAATCCTTCATCAGTAGTGCAACTGCCGACAGTTGCCAGTGAGTCATGTTACCTGCAACTGTGCTTTGCTCCACAGCTTGGTTGCTATGACCAAAGTGAATCCCTCTTTGTATTCTTATAGGAATTCAAAGTTGGTCTCATATTAATGCCTTGAAAGCTAAACTTCCTGTCAGGCAGCTAAAGGACAGGTTTTTTCAGCTGTGCAGCTGTGCTGCTCCAGATCATAATTCCTCCAGGTAAGTCAAAGATACGACAACAAGTGTACCTAAAGCAATACTAAAGTATCAAAGGGGAACAAAAAAAAAATGATATACGGTCCTTAGGCAATGTTTACACATCACAGAAAAACATTTTTTTCCAGTACTTAAAAAAGAGGTCCCATAGACTTCGATAGTAAAAAGGTCCTTGTTGTCTCCAGAGAACTCTTTTTTCTTCATCGTTCTATTTGCTGCTGTTTTTTTTTGAAGACAGTTCTAAAAATGGACTGAGGCAGTGCAGAAATTTTACTACTGAAGCCTATGAAAAGGCCAGAATGTTTTGGTACATTTTTGCGGGCAAGAAATACATAGCAAATCTATTGCTGTGCCTCCTGACAAAAAAACACACCAAAAATGTGAAAAAAATGTTGCGTGCAAAAAAGTAGCAAAAAACACGCAAAACAAACTCGACAAAAAAATTATCAGTTTCTCACAGCTTTGACGGGCAGAAGGACAAAAAACTCAGTTTTATGAATGTTTTAAGGATTTGGTTTTCAGGCCTTTTTTGTCCGAATGCTTGTAGACCTAGCCATTAGGGTATAACAACAAAGATAAGCAATGATCCAAAATATCTTTTGAAGTGGATCCCAAAGTTGGGTTTTGCAAAAACATATTATACATACAAACTGTTTTCAAAAAACACAAAGCACATCAACAATTAAGATTATTAGTCCATTACTGATATTCTTTCCCACTCATACATTCCCTTGCTATGCCAGCTTGGTTTCACATGAACAAATTTGTTAAAGCAGACAGAATAATAGGTAAACACTAGGTAAAATAAATATATTACTTATAAATGAAAGGTTATTTTACTTCATGTCAGCAGTGACATACATACTAGGTCATAAAATGCTTTCTCCAAGGTTTCTCCCCCATGCACCTCCTATACTCTGGAACTCACATACACACAAACACATCAACTTTGAAAACCCAACTCGTGAAGGATACCTACAATTAACAATAACACTGGCTACTACACACCAAAATGCAAACATCTCCAAACCTTCTCTTGCTGTCTACTGCCCTCCCCCATTAGATATTGTAAGCATCTCTCGTCTCAGGTCCCTCCTCTTCTTCTGAATCAGTTTTCTAGTATTGTATTCATCCTGTTTTTCATGTTTTAATATTTAACCCCTTAAACAACACCCTCAATAATGCTCAAAAAATAATAGTAATAAAATAATTAAAAAAAAGAGAGGGATTGACTTACAGGCAGATATCCAAATCCCTCTCCATATGGTGTCTGTTTTGAACCCAATTCAGAAGGGGACTGTGTGTTAGGACCACTGGCGAAGATAAATAGAAGGGCAACTAGACTGTGAGCCCTGAAGCCCCACCGACATGCAGGGTCGACACAGCGCTCGAGTGACTTCTCTCCTCGGCGCACAGCGTGAGCTTCACGGACCACCGGCGGCGCAGCCAGCATGTCTTTTAGCCACAATGCGCTCAGAGGCGACTTACTAACTTCATAGTAGACGCTAGCGCACATGATTTTTAGAGACACACTATAGACGTATAAGACATACGTACAAACTCAAACTCAACTATGACACAAACTCACGCGTACTCAAAAGCGTACAAGTATATCGATACTAGCTACGGAATAGGTAACAATATATAGAACTCGTCTGAATCATAAAAGGACAAAGATTCAGCTACAACTTCGCGGCACTCGTCTCTCACGACACACAACAACTATCACGGCGACGCCAGCGAGAACATACACACGACACGAGATCCAAAGTGTCTGTAATAATAGATAGCAAGACAGCTAGACAGAGCTTACAAATGACAGGGATCTCTAAAACTTAGTAGCATATAGTACTAGGGAACACCACATCACTCACGACAATTGCGTGACATTCCTAGTAACCATCAGTCCATGAGTAGTCTACGCACCATCCCACGTCACACAGAACCGGCGCCTTCACCCTCAAACAGCGGCTACAGACCATTCGCATAGGAGATCAACATAGACATCTCGTAGACTCCCCATTTCACCGTCTACACCACTCAGAGATCCAGTCAATGAGGGGTCATCAAGTAGCCCGAGATTCTGATCTATCCAGCCAATTTAATGTCGGATTACTAATGAGTACGACGCAGAATACTACATTCTCGAATTACACACAGGGCGATTGACCACATTCGAGAGGCGCGCTCCATATTTAATGTCACATCTACTTGACGAGAGCGACCGAGATCGCGAGACAATAGTGCCTACAACAACAACATCTACATCAACAGGTTGTGCTTCTTGAGTGAGATCTCCCCTCCAACATCAGATAGTCTAATAGCAGCCCTATCGCTCAATCTCTCAATACACAGCTCGTGGAGGTGTACAGTCTTCTCAATACTACACTCTCACAAGGAAATAAATAGGTTAGCAGCACATAGTCTGGACATGAGCTGCGAAGCGATACAAAGATTGAGGCGATCGTACCCACACATCAGTACATCTAGAACTACTAATATATGTGAGAGATCTCTTAACACACGGTCTATGACAGCTATAAGCAATACAAACATCTAGGTATCGACTTACAGCAGTCACTCGGCTGTAAACACAAGAATGACAGTCTCTCTGCTCCAACATACTGGGCTTGCCGCAGCAGGCGACTCTCATGTCTGGCCGCACTCAGTCACTAGTGAGACCGTCTGTCTCTCCTCTAGAATTCGAACGCGAAGCACAGCTAGATGATCACACACTTTAATGCGTAGCTCACTTCTCCTGATACTCACAGAGTGTCTCATCTACATCTAGTCACTCTATATACATATGCGACGAGAGCTAGGTATATCGACTATACGTCGCGAGAGTAGAGCAGCTCCCGACCGAGCGACTCGGGTGATGCCTCGTGGCACTAGGCTATCGCTCCTTACACGGTTCTCTAGCGGATCTGACACAATTTCGCTCCGTCATATCCTAGAGAATCCCGATTGTGAGATCTCCTCATCAATTTATTAGATCTACATGATATTTCAAGCTCTATGTATATAGCTCGTGAGACATATCTCAGAGAGTCTAACATTAGTTACCCTATATATAAGAGCATACAAGCATAGGTTTCTACTGTGGACAAAACGATCTTTCATGATATACGGTGTGCTATATTTCACACAGAGCTAGCAGTAGGGCATTTCCGTATTTGCATTTGACAAGCACATACTGATGTATGAAATACATCAGTTACACAAAGAACTTTAGCGCACACACGTATAATGAGCAGATGCATATTACTCCGAAAGCGCGAATTATAAGTGTCAAAATTCGTCATTCAAGATTCGTGTAAAGTTAATTGACTGACTAAGTTACTAAGTTGTAAATGACATCTTTTTCTTAGAAGCTTACCAAGTTGAGTAGTCACTATTAATCTGCGCGTCATTGAACAATGCACTACAGTTTATTTTACATACACATACGACATTCACTTATAGAAGACTGGATCACATACACTCATATCACATAATTACAACACACTAAATACTGGAAGTACGTTTAATACAAGCATACGACACGTTTTGGGTGAGCGATTACAAGATGATGACACACTTACTTTCTGGAGTAGGAGAGAGAGGAGAATGAGGACACAGTTAAACTCAGAAAGAGTTCTGTCTACATGTGACACACTTTCGATTGGACGAAGTTCATGTCGTACAGTTCCTGACGTGCTGTGATGAGGCAAGGCGTATCGCTTGAGTATGAGCCGTACATGAGGAGGATCTGACGCTTCTATAGATATATAGTGACACGTGCAGAGAGAGTAGCTCTAGCACCGTAGTAAATCATTTGATATCTCAGCTGCGATGTGTGCACCTCACAACAGATGTATACCGGAACTGGGCAGTTGTGTGAATGTGAGACAATCATCAATCTGGTACATCAGACACACAGTGACGTCAATTTCGTAGATTCAAATGGTTGCAGTGGAGCGATGAACTATGCGGCGTCGGTGTCAAGTAGATATCTGTATCACGTGTGTACACTCTAACACAATTCATTAGGTGCATATAAGTGCGAGTTCTATTAACAACGGCGTGATGTTACCACATGCTACAGAGGGTCTGGAGCATATCATGTAGAGAGACTCATGTTGTTTCATACACATTCGATTGTCACTTATAGCACACATCAGGAGTGGACATGACGAGAGAGTGAGCGTGCTGAGTGAGTGTTAGACACACTTTTGGAGGTTGATTGATCTAGTATTGTTCAGTTTTATGACGAGTGTGATTAATATATCTCATAGTGGAAGCAGAGAATTTATAGATGAGTAACACAGAGTGACGGTGCTACAGTAACGATGATAGGGATCAATGAGTTTAAGTTAGATGAGAGGGACGTGCACAGCACTCATGGATGTTTAAGTGCTATGTTCAATTTATTCGTCATTGTGCGCACTTTTTCGTGTGACAAAGGCATGATTTTTCGTGATGAAGATGGTATTTTATATATGACAAACATTAGAACACAGTCAATTTATAGATCATTTAGGTTAGGAGATAGTAAAGTGAACTACACTCATATTAGATGATGCAGTTAGTAGTGGTAGATGAAGTTACTGTTCTCATATCAGACACACATATATATTTGGATGGCGACTTCGAGGGGACACACATAGATACATGGGATGTTCTATTACTAGAGGAATATCGACATGGGTAGTGTGTGCGTATGGTGATTATGGCGGATATGGATGGGTAACACATAGGAGGGCGTGAGTGGAAATCCATCTCTGGGAGGTGAGGAGGGTGCTGCTGTGTAGTGAGATCATTGGTGTGGTATGTGCTTGTAGTCGGCATATTTTGGGATTTTATGGGCATGTCACACAAGAGAAGAAGTGGAACACGAGGGTATAGTGAGCGGAGATAATGTGAATGTAGACAGAGTATAGCTTAATATGACGTGGGGGGGTGTATCATGTGAGTGTGAGGTGGAGGGGGTGTTAGGGTAAATGTAGTGCGCGAGCAGACAGAGTCGTTTGTATGATGTTTTCTGGGTCACAAGACCAAGAATTGGGGCGGGCGGGGGGAGGTGTGGTGGTAAGGATGAGGATACTGTTGGCTTTATAATTAGGTACAAGTTTTTATGAATTGGGTATATTAGTTGAGATGATTAGGTTGGGTTGTGGTGTTTTAGATGTGGACAGACAGCTATACACATTAGTGAATATAGATGATGGAGACTACATAGTTAACAATTTCGAGAGACTATCTCGGGTAGAGTTTACTTCTGTTAGTATGTAGTTTGTGATGACACAATCAATTATCATTATATGTTACTTATCTAGCCATTATACGAGAGTCGTACAAAGGCACAATACAGGGTCGCGATATTGCATATGTGGTAATCTAGTGCAAAGTAGTCTACAGTGCAGTGAATAGCACATTTTGGGGCATAGTGCGGTGTGTGTTATCATTGTTAGATCACAATTGAGGAGTAAATGGAGAGTATTGTAATACATCATGTGAGTGTATAAGTGAGACAGTTGTCTTGTGGTAAGAGATCAGACAGGGACAGGGAAGTCAAAGAGACAGTGTGTTCAGTAACGGGTGAGATGTGTGGGCTGAATACACACATGGAAGTGGAGTAGGAGGTGGAGAGCAGGGTGGTGGTAGCGAGAGCGCTCGGTACATACTATTCACCTGACTTATAGAGTGTATTCTGGGGGAGAATCGTGTGCACGGATGATATGAGTGGGCGAGGGAGGGCGAGTGAGGAAGCTATATGGTGGAGCTTGGCTGGTTGAGTGAGCGAACAGGATGGACAACTACAGATAGAGGTGTTTAACTAGACTCTGGGTGGTTCGACTTACAACTGATAGACGTGACGATTGGTCACGTCTGTTTATGGGGAGAGACACTTAATATTAGGAGTTGAGAACACAACACATGAGTACATATATGGTATCATGTACACAGGTACTGGTAGGCATGTCTCGTTGGATAGTGGTTCTGTGTTGTCAACATAGTTAGCGTCAAGCATCACATTCGATGACTCGTTTATAGTGAGCACACTACATAGGTGATCTAAAATTAGTGTAGAATTCATCAGGGGTTTGTTGTACAGTCTGGTACTCTGGAGATCTCAGTGACACACACTGTTGTATGGACATGGATTACACATAGGCGTTAGTAGTGAGTGCGGATGATATTGTGCTTTGCTGAATGACGGGACATTTATGATTGTTTGTGATGAGGTTAGAGTTATACTATCTGGATGGACTGGACGGTAACATAGTTTAGAGTAGGATGGTGATAGATGCTCTTACAGATTCTCAATATTTTTTTATGTGGAGTCAGTGTTCTGCTTGTGAATTTGACATGGAGGTGGGGTGTCTATATGAGAGGAGAGGATGTAGGATAGAACGAGCACGATTCCTGATGACTATAGGTCACTGGAAATAGTAGGGGGGGGGGGTGGTTAGCACAGGCGAGAGTATAGTGGCGAACGTGTTATAGAATCACTCTGTTAAATGCAAGTATGTAGTAGTGATGATAGCGTGGTTGATGATATGTGGGTTGAGCGCGAGAGTGTTGTTACACGCGACAGGATCAGGGGCAAATAGGGTAGCTTGTATAGGTTGATCTAGATAGTTGGTAGGATGAGCTTGAATCATTGATACAATTGTTTTTTTGACACGAGTTAGTGTGATATATAGAGTAGGATTTATCAAGTCATTTCTTTAATATGGTTATGTAGACTCACTTATGTTAGAGCAGCAATTGTTGACACACAGATATGAGTCATGGTCATGAGTCTATAGGCAACGTGTTAATGGTGAATGGACTAGATAGGAATTGGCGATCATCAGTTGTGTGATCGATTAGATTGGGTTTAGAACAGATACTTGGATTCTTACTTTCATGTGTGGATAGTTTCTGTATAGGTATGCGATTGCACTTAACACTTCGATGCAAGGTGTGCGTACTGTATGCACTGTGTGATAGATTTTATCAGTGAGACTTATTGACAACTATGTTGTGTGATATTGACTCCTGTGCGTGTCCACACAGTTGTCTGGGATGAACTATTTTGTGTTATCAGTGAGACATTGTGATCTGTACTGAGACACACGTTAAGTTTATTGGATGAACGAGGAATGTGATTATAGGGTGATGTAGATAGCGGAGAGAATTTACGTGGGACAGTAAACTGGGGTCTGGGAGAGCTCGTACACATGAGGATCAGAGACTATCTAGATCTCGTCGGGAGATAGGGGGTGAGGCACAGATCATCTGCACAGTGTGGATGGAAGGACGAGGAGATCTTCTGGGGAATGAGGTTGCAGGCAAGGGCGACTCTTAATGAGCTATGGAAGATGATATTCAGTTTACACACGTACGTGTGACTCACTATGAAGAGACAGGTAGACGCATTCATCTCAAGTGCAGCACTTGAGAGAGTGGGTGGTGTGAATCACGTACTTGTCGCTATCAATGGGTGGATGATATTATAGCTATAGACAATGGTATATATTATGTGGAGTGAGTAACATCATACACGAGAGTGTGACAGTAGGTAAGGAGTGTGGAGATATGTGTTCACATGATGATGTACTCTACTGAGGAGCAGGATATGAGGAGCACAAGTGTGACGACATTGGTGGGTCACTACGAGAGATTGTATACGACTAGTCATCGATAGGTGTGTACTCGAAGAGGTTCAGAGGGAACTGATATGGGGTTTATAGTTCACTGTTGTCACAGTTCTATAGGACACAGATAGGATGTCAACTCGAAAGATGGTGCACACACAAGGTGGCGCAAGGATCGAAGAATGAGCACGGTGGGACATTGAGGAGAAGGTATGATTATTCCTAAAGTAACTTGTGGCATTCTATCATCAGTGTATAGTGACATGCTCACATGGAGCACACACACAATGGGTTGCTGTGTGGCTAGGAGATATATAGTGGTGGAGTTTATGTGGATAGAGTCAAACGGTTGGTGTATGGGCAGAGGCGATATGAGATAGACAGATATGGTGAGGTTGTAGTGCAGAGAGTGAGCACTATACGAGAGATGATATGAGGTTTGCAAGATAGGTGAGTCTGTGGGCATGCGAGTTAGTGGTCTTGTACATCGGACACACGACAATGTCTTCTGAGAATAGTGTGATGATTAGTACAGAGCGTACGACTGAGAGACTTAACGTCTCTACGGATGTGCGAGTGTGATGATTGTTATTCTATGAACTATATGAGCGGATATAACTTAGGAGATGGGATGTATGATATGGAGATACAGTGTGAGACTGGCTAGTGGTGCACAGTGTGAGGAAGGAGGGAAAGAGTGAGGAAAAAGAGTTATTTTGGTGAGAAATAACTAGTGTGTTGGTGAGAATGAATCATGGAGCAGGAGGAGTGCAGGGTCTAGCGATGTTGAGCACACATGTAGTAGGTTTTGAGGGGGGGGGTGGTGATTTAAAGGTTTGGGTAATGGTGGAATTGATGGATGGGTTTTGTTGGTTGTTGTGGGGGAGATATAGAGACAGCGTAAACTGGAGGGTGTGTGACAACTGCTGTCGTGTCTTAGTGGTGCATATGCCATGTAGCATATGAGGTACAGAGTGAGAGGAGTGGGCGACTAGATGAGGACATCGACTCACACCATGGCTGAGTGTTGACGTGCTAACAAGGTGACACAGATGTAAGAGGGAAAATGGGGGTGTATGTGACACCTCATATTAGTATGGATCCGATCGCGGTCTATAGAGCTGACAGTAGTGTTGACATGGGTTTACAATATGTGATATTATGTAGTGACTCTATGTAGAGAGACATGAGAGGACTGACATATATCTATCTGTTTCTGACAAGTAGGAATTTCATAAGGAGAGGTCAATTGGCGATATGGGCGAGGAATCACAACACTCATTAGGAGTTGTGTCATAGGACGTACTGGAGTTCATCACATGTGATCTAAGCATGGTATGGTAGCTTGGTACGACATTGACAGTGTGATTGAGTAGCCGGAAGTTACGCACTCATAGTGGCGTATGCACACATGGTATTAGAGGTCACAGACTGGATAAGTGAGGATTAGGCACACACACACACATGAGTGGTGACACAGGTGGAGACGATATGACACACAGTGGATTAGACTATAGTTATCAGGACTGTAACAAGACTTGGGTATGGTTCAGTATAGGTGAGAAGGAGTGTGAAGAATTTGTTTTAGAGTCTGTGCGATGATATGAGAAGAGGAACATTGAGACTCACGAGGACACGAGTGCGGATCACACATTGTTATGTACAAGTTGTTCAGGAGTCATAGGATGCATAGATGAAGTTATGGTGGAAAGAGATGGTAGGATGACTCTTGCACAACAACTACTATCTATATCTCTCTGACAAGTCAAGAGGTGGTGTGGCGACGACTATTATTCTACTATATTATCATTCTAAGATAGAGACAGTAACAACATACAGACTTCGCAAGTACACAGGGGTAGTTGGGGTGGGTTGTGTACACACGTTTTGGCGACTCTTATCAGATTGAGATGAGATTAGGAGAGACACACAGTGGGTGTAGGGATTCACATGACACAACGTAGACTATGAGGACACACACTGTGACACGTTTCAGATTTGAGTGGATTAGGAGGGATCAGGATCTGTATGAGACAATAAGTGGGCACAGCACGATACACAGCGAGGTACAGCACACTATGGGTACTATGATATAGGTAGATTACAAAACATAGTGTAGATGGACGCGGAGTGGATACATTAGGTTAACGAGACAGCACATAGGTTGATAGCTGAGATAAGTATACATTGAATGAGCAACGCGATGTGTATCACTTATTTATATTAGGATAGGAGTAAACATTGGGGGGGTGTGCTGGTGGAGAAGAGCGAGACACAGATACGACGTGATACAAGCACACTTGTATGTGTGTGTGGACAGCAATGCGGCATGAGCACGTATACGGCAGACACTACAACACAGATGACGGGGTATATCACATTATAGGAGTCAGCTAACATAGACATGATTGTATGGTCTGACATTGGGCATAATAGATGCACACGTGGAGAACATGTGGTGAGAAGGGACAGATCAGATGTTCAGTTACGAATGACTGGTATAGATTAAGTTAGACTGACATATGGGGGCATTAGAGAGGCAGGGACATATCGAGATCTAGGCACGAGTATAGACAGGTGGATAAATGATTGTCAGGGATTAGCATATAGTATTTGCATGATGCGGCACAAGTCTTTAGCTTCTCTACAAGTCTACATTTTTAGAGACTTGCGGGGTCAGTGCAGACTAGCGGCGTCGACATGAGGGGATTGAGGGCATACACACAGGCAATATGCCGTTGCTCTTAAGTGTAGGGACAAAGAAAATGGGATTGGGTAGTATGAGGAGATGAGCGAGACACAGAGCAGAGATCAGGTGTAGATAGGGAGTTCTCTTAGTACAACAGAGTGCACTGGTATCACGCAAAGTACGGGAAGTAGCGACAGTACGTAGTAGAGGACATCACAGATTCACTCTATTAGTGCTATTTCTAGAAGAAATGGATATGATGCGCTGCAGAGACACACAATGGTACTGGAGAGACACACAGTATTACACACAGACGTAGATGGGTGAAGAGTTGTATGCGTGCGCACGTGCGACGGTAGAACATGCTAGTGTTAGAGAATACTACCTACACAATGTTAGAGGGGTATATAATATTGGGGTGGAGTGTATTTATGGGAGGCACGCTCCTGGGTGTGAGTGGATGTGCGTATTGCGAGTCAGTCTACTCATAATAAGAAGACTATGGTAGAGTTGGTGGGACATTTGTGCGGTAGAGCGGATCAGAGCTCCTAAGAGGTGATTGACATGCTATGAAGGAACACTACGAGGTATCACACGCAGGTGAGACTGTGGAGACGATACACTTAACACGGAGGGGACAGTAACTCTTGTGATTTATTATAGAGTGTGTGTGTATGATGTGAGCAATGGTTCTAGGCGAGCACACACTAGTACAAGAGATAGATCAGAGACAGATATATGTGGGTGCTAGATGAGGCCATATGTTAGGTAGTTTGATTACACTACATACTATGGGAGCAGGGTGGTGTCCTATCACTAGGGCACACTGTCCTATGAATCTCAAGCTGTGTCACTTACATGCACAACTTATCACACGTAGTAAGAAGTGACGTACTGCACGCGGTTATTTACAGATATACATTATGCTTAGAGCACGTTACAAGAGTATCTTGAATACAGTGATTTTATGAATAGTGGCTTTACTAAGGGAACACTGTGTCACACCTCTGGGCGTAATCATCTTGGATAGTGGTCTCTTATAGAGTAGGTATACAGCAAGGGACATTGATTATGGTCACATAGGGTGACGGATCACGGCACGAACACAACATGTGTCACATAGAGATCTCGTCTATATCACGGGAGAGTTCAGATGAGTGAATGCGACACATATACATGATGGTGAGACAGATATGTCTTTTTGCTTGTGGGTAGCGGGGTAGACACTTGTATTCTCGGTGACGCAGGTGTCGGAGCAGGGGTTTAGTACGATACTATGTTAGTCGAGGTAGTAGTAACTATGTATGATGGATGGACATTCTATGTAGGACATGAAACAACCACAATTGTTCTCTAATGTTACAGACACATATGGGGTTGTAACACAACTTAGGATGGTATGTAGCTAGTATAGGTTAGGGTTGGGTGGACTGACCGTGAGAGGACTGTCTGTTACGTGGGGTTTGGAGACTTGCGATTAGACGGGACTGACTAAATGACACAACTTGTGTGTATAGCACTTTGCGTATAGTATAACTTATTTCATGTTGTTACTAGGAACTATTATGTTAGATAACTCAGAGACTCTTGAGACATGGGCACTGGTCTCGATAAGAGGACTAGGAGATACTCAAGAAGGTGTGTCTTTAGATATTGTGGGTATCATGGGGAGGTATTATGAGAGCGGGGAATATGAGAGTGAAAATATCTTTATCAATCAGGTAGGCGAGGTCGTGTCAGACGGGTCTCACTCGACGATCGATCTTTCTGATGCATCTATTGTTGTGAGAGACGACACAACATGTCATATTGCACTAGAGAGTGGACAGCGACAGTGTGCGTGAGTGGAGATATGTGTGGATAGTGATGTGGCAGAGAGTGTGAGTCGACAGAGTGAGACACACACATGACTCAACTGGTATGGTGTCTAGTGGGGGATGTGGATGCGACGAGGAATTATCTCTAGACAAGCACGAGGTTTCTACACTGAGTGTTATCTCAGTTCACAATAGTCATTCAAATATGTAGCTGGTGTGTACTCTAGAGGAGGGGATCATTGTGTGAGTGAGAGAGTGATACACTTGCTGAAACTAGTTGACAGATTGTAGTTACTAGTAGGAGGGGGTAGGAGGTGAGAGGTGAAGACTGTGGTTATAGGGCGGATATTGATCTAGAGTAGGATACTTCTCTTAGTATCTCTGACGTGAGCGTATGACACATATTAGATGTTCTATGTAGGGTGAGAGTGGGAATATTTTATAGATATTATTGGGGGGAGAGGAGAGTAGGATTTATCAGTTTTGACACACATACATCAGCGACAGATCATGGTTGATACATATGATATAGCGGGTTTTTGTTAGAGTATGGAGGACAAGATACAATTCTCTAGAGGGGAGGTTGGTTGAGAAGTTGAAGTGGTGATGGAGAGAGTTTAGTACAATAGGTGAGGAGAGTGTACAACTTGGGGTGTTCTGGGGATAACTCATCTTTTTTTTAGAACAGGACTCGATTTATATACTTAAGAGGACTCTATATCAATTTTTTTTTTAATGTCATTACGAGTGGATTTTTCTACTAGGGAAGTTGGTGTGAGGTGTGAGGACTGTATACAGTATTGGGGTTAGGGATACAATTTATAGGGTAGTTCAATGTATACTGTGTGAGATGACTATGTAGTTTGGTAGATATAGTCTGTGTATATGGGAGGCAACTACATTGGGTGTACTTATTCACTCGAGATGCTAAACTATGACGTTTGACGGTAGAGAGAGTATAGGATCTTGATGGTGTATGGTGTGTGAGTACACATGAGTGGGGCGGCTAGAGCAAAATAGTCAGGGTAGAAGATGACACAGTATTATATATGAGGACACAAACGTGAGTCAGTCTAGTCTTGGTCACAGTGTGTGGGGGGCATGGGTATGATTTAGTATGATTGTGGAGTGAGGAGATGAAGCAGAAGCGCACGTGAGACGATGGACATTCACTACTCAGTTAGGTATCTTGATAGGGTGACACATGGGTTGATGGACACGGGTTTGAGTATAGTGTTAGCTTGTCGATGTTATGGGGGTATGGGAGTGGAGGTCACGTGGATGGTAGGGAGGGGATATTGACTCAGCAATGACTCATTTAAACCTATATCTTGGATGCGACTTATTTATGGAGAGACTCAGTGGTGATAGGAGAGTGCCGAGTGCACGGGACTGTTTTCACACGGCGGATAGGGATCTTATACTATCACAACAATGGTATTTGAACATGAGAGTTGTATACACTGTGATGTCTAGACACGGAGACACTGAGATCACTTGGATTCTAGAAGGAGTACTTTTAGAGTTGACATAACTAACGGTTACTTTTCACGACAGGTGGTCGGGATTCTTAGAGAGGACTGGCGGGTATCTTGCATCATAAGGACACTCACATCTGGAGGGATAGCGGTAGAGGGGTACAGAGAGACATGCAGGTGTTAGTAGTAGGTACATGGGTAGAGTGGGAGGGCAGTATCTCTCACTGTAGTTGTGAGAGGATATATATGAGCAGTGTGCATGTTAGGACGAGAACTTCTTTTGCACATATCACACAGGGGCGAGGTGAGTGATTGATATATACTCGGACGAGACATTGAGGTTAGTGGAGGGATAGGTGGGGGGATGTTGGAATGTACAGTTGAACTTCTTAGGTATTACACAAGATATGGTATAGCTATCACATTATAGGGATAATTTCTCTTTCAGCACAGAATTTTAGAGCGACTTACAAATGTTGATGGATTTTTTTTTTTTTAGATTTTATAGAGGGTTTTATGGAGGGGGGGGATGATGGGAGAGACTGATCGGACTATACACAGACGAGAGACACACTTGGTTGTCGTGTACTCTCAATTATTTAATTCTGTAGAGGGGGTGAGAGACGTTACACTGGTGGTAGATAAGGTGAGCGGGGATATGCACGATGAGGTAGGTTGGTGTACACAGAACTGTGCAACGGGGGTGCCGGGAGAGTGTGGAAGAGCGTACTATGTGTCGAGACAGTGTTGGGGAGAAGAGTGATTAGTGACTGGATTATAATGTCAGTCTTAGAAATAGACAGCGCGATATAGACTCAGCGTGACACAGGGTTATATGTTCGTACAGGACTAGACACATTGTAGCATAAGGATGGAGCGATATAGAGAGAGTACAATATAGGGTTTTAGGATGTGGTGTGTACGCTGGTGACTCTATTAGTAACTGTTGATATCAGATAGCAGACAATTATAGAGCGCGATGGGTGTGAGACACTTCAGCGTGAAGGAGCAGGTATGAATGGGGTTGCACGAGAAAGGGGACCTCGGCGTCAGACACGCAGATAGGGTCAGGGTTATTGGAGTTAATATGGGTCTAGTTATTTATGTATGATGCGTGTGCGAATATGCAGGCGTGCAGGTGTGATACACTATATTGGTATATGGTGCGACACGTAATTGATCTGGTGTAGTGATGTGCTATTACATTGCGCTGGTTCACATGGTCAAGTTCATGTGAGTAGAGAGTGGATTTAGATAGTGTGAGCATAATGGGTGGTGTTTAGGAAAGAGTGGAGAGGCTGTCTGACACGTGTATAGTCTCTACAGTTTGAGAGAGGAGTTAGACTATCATTGAGGAGGATGATCATTAGTCTCTAGTGATTATAGATACTGATCTATATAGTGGCATATGGTGACATACTTGTGGTGCACTAGGATTAAATATTCAAATTATCTGCAGTGAGAGATACTAACGGAGGGCGGCATGACTGTAGATTAATACTTTAGTCTATGTATATGATAGAGAATTATTACGCTCTAGATGAGGGTTTTGTTGTCTGAGACACACTCTCTCGATCATGTGATGTGCATGACACGTGTGGAGTTGGAGAGTAAGGGTATGTATCATATGTTGGATTCACATCTCTGGGTGGTTGACGGAGTAGCTCTATGTGTTAATGGAGGTGTGAGTGATGTTATGGCGTTAGGACATAGCTTAGATACAACAGACACACTACTATGAACACACACACAGCGGGAGCGCGACGATCTACTGGGTAACACATGACATCGATTGCGTTATTGGCGCATGACGAAAGTCTCACATCTGAGTCAAGCTGAGTGTGACGATGAGTAGTCTGTTTGATATTTGTGCTTGTATTTTTATTAGACGAGTATATGAGGATTGGGAAGTTTCATTCTCAAAACAGTAACACGGCACGTGGATAGGTCTCATGATGGGAACAGGTGTCTTCATGTACTAGGGGGGGGAGTGGCGACTGTAGATCGTTACATCATTGAGCGATGTGTATGATATTTAGATGTATAAGTTACACACCGAGGTCTATGTGATACTGAGCGTTCACACGAGAGAGTGGACTAGATCGAGACTTTGGCAGGGGAGCGAGGATAGCTACAACTGATTGATTTGACACAGCAAGGTATTGATCTTGATATAGAAGAGAGCAGGGAGGGTGACATAGTGGTCGTGGTATCTGTGAGAGAGTAGGTCTTCAAGGGCGATAGAGTGGTATAGTGCACACGGTAGAACTTAGTGAGGAGTAACAGAACATGATCGATCACAGAGGTAGGTGGAGTAGAGGGAGTGAGATGACACAATTAAGACACATCAGTTGTAGACACAGTTTTGAATTAGTCCTTAATGAGGACGAGAGCTACTGATGAGAGTTATATCTGACTATCTGTGTACGAGTGACATCACGGAGAGTGTATAGTGTGATGTGAAGGGGAGTAATGGTGTGATAGCGGTTAGCGACACTAGTGGGAACGTAGATGGAGATGGTGAATTGTATATAGTCAGCATAGTGTATTGCAGGAGAGTTATCACACTTTGGGATTTGGATAGGGGGGCAGGCGGACGACGTTGATGGAGTGGTTGAGTGATAATCTCAGATGTACATGCGTGGGCGCACGGTGGGGGTTGTTAAAAGGTTAGGATGGAGGTAGGGAATGAAATGGTTTGGGAGTGTGGGGGGGATGTTGTTAGAGGATGGGAGGGGAGGGGTTTATTGATATGGGGGGTGGGTATTTGATGAGGGAGGAGGGAAATGAATGGGGGGGGGATGGGGGTGGTAATGGGGGGAGAGGATTTGAGTTAGGTTATGTGAGGGTTGATAGAGAGGTGGGATGGGAGGGTGGTTAAATGTTGGTTATTGGGAAGATGTGTGATAAATGTTTTATTGGGGTGTGATGATTAGTGATTATTTTTTGGTTTTTGTGAGTGTTGTTTATTTGTTTTGTTTTGTTTGTTTTTGTTTAGATATTTTTGGTTTAGTTTGTATGTTTTGATAGGTGGTTAATTTTATTGTGTATATTTATGTTTTTTGGTGGGGGTTGTGGAGGGGTTTGGGGAAAATGTTGGTTGTGGTGGGGTTTTGTTTTGAGTTGGGTTTTTGGTAAGATTTTGTTGGAAGGTGGGTGATATATGTATTGGGTTTTTTGTGTTGTTGTTAGTTGATGGTTTTTAGGGTGTGAGGTATTTTGTTTGGTAGTTTTAGAGAATAGGTGAGGGAGGTAAGGTGGGTGGGGTGTGTTAATGGGTATTGGGTTGGGATGGGGTGGGGTATGTGTTGTTTGTGGTATGTGTTTTTTGGTGATATTTTTGAAGGTGTAATGGAATTTGGAATATTAAGTGATGTGGGTTGTTTGAGAGTGTGTGATTGAGTGTTTAAAGTTGATGTGAGTATGTAATTTGTAAGTTTAAGTGGTAAAATGTGGGGGATATAATGTTATTTGGTATGAAATGAGTAAAGAATTATGGGTATGAATGTGTTAATATAAATGGTATATGGTGTGAGTGTTAATTTAAGTTGTAAGTGTTAGATTATGTGTTGGTAGATGGTGATGGGGGGTATTTTGGGTGGTGGTTTTAGTATATACAGGCCGTTCCCGGGATACGAACGGGGTAGGGACTATAGTTTGTTCTTAATTTGCATGTAAGTCATAAGATGTATATTTATTAAATGGAACTCCAGCACAAAAGTTTTTTTTTTTTTTTTTTGGATAGTGCAGGGAAGGGTTTTTACATTTGGTTTTGCTGTCTATGCCCCTGTTAAGAAGATTTTACCTCATTTTCACCTCATGTGCTGCTGTGGCATGCCGGAACTTGTAGTTCCACAGCTACTATCTGCTGTGTAACATCCAACTACAAGTGCCAGCACACCCCATAAGTCTCCGTTTGTATCTAGGGGACAGAAAGTCAGAACGTTGTAAGTCGGGGACTGCCTGTACTAGGAACCACATAATGTTTAAAATATCATGTGTAAAGACATGACATTATTGAAGATTTTGCTTCTTGGCCATTTGGCTAAGATGAGTATATTATTTTTTAGCTAAGAAGAAGCATATATTTTTTTTCTTATAAGTGGCTAGAGCCTGTTTAATGGTCTAAAGACAGGTACATCATACAAATGGAGGTTTTGGGGTGAACGTACGTTAGCCCAATAGCTACTTGTAGGTGACCCAGGCCTCTTGACTGAAGCCATACTGGCTAAGTACGAATGTAGCAAAGTTTAAGTTCATTGTAGTACCACGGCTTTCTGTATTACCTCTTTTTAGATTACAACAAAAGCCACTAAAGAGCATTAAAGAAGTTGTGGTAACTGTCTGTGCCGTGATATCATAGTGTGTTATCTGGCAAGTTTATGTTTGCTACATCTGTAGTTTAAAAGACCGAAGCACATAAGTTCCCAAGGATTGATGACCGTGGCATTCCTTAACTCACTGGTGGTGGAATCCTTTACTGGGTGCAGTGCCCTTATGGGAGTTTTCTTCCTGGACTTCTGAAGGGCTGCAGATGGCCATCAGACTCCTCAATCCCCTGCAACTACAGCTCCCCATCTGGAGAAGGAGGCCAGGAGTAAAACGAATAAGCCTTGGGGGAAGGGCGACCATAAACCCTTAAATTGTCAGAAACTTCTGCTTCTTAAGCTTAGATGACAGCTTGTGTGTGGCTCACCTACTTTTGAGAGGACTTGCATTTTTATGCAGGTTGTTATGTACTTGAATGATAGAGAATACACACTCAGCCTTTTGAAATAAATCGTAACATGACATGATACTGTAAAGGATCTATATCCTATATAAAATGAGATAATAGTGAATTATTTGTGTATAACATGACATTATATTGTACCTTCATACCACTAAAGTGCTGCAAATGATTTCAGTCCTCAACACTCCTGTCCAGAATTAGGATCCCACGGTGACATCTATTTCATTACCACTTTTAGTTATGACAGTGGAATATGTAATTAAAAGAGGAAAAGAAATAAAACTGCTATAGATTTCTTTTGTCTCTTACATGTCAGCGTTTAATCCTGACCCTGAATCAACGCACAAAAATCAATTCAATTTAGTGACATTGGAAGTAAAAAAATGTGTTGTCTATAACAGATACCCTGACCTATTAACTGTGCTCAAAGACCATATTCTGTCATCAGAGACATAATACCAGTCTCTCTATTTCGGTATCAAAGATGTCCATTGATTGGATTATGTCTTAATATATTACAAATATTGTATCCTCAGTCAACATAATATAATAAAAAATCTTGTGCAAAAAATAAAGTAATATAAAGTATGTAGAAAACAATACTGTAATTATGCTATCAAGTAGTAAGTCATACATGCCAAGCTACACAATGTTATAGTGGTAGAGGTTTATAGATTAAACTAGTTATTCCCACCTAAGACATTTATGGCATGTCTTCTGGACAGATAATAGATGCTGACAGATGCATGTCCCACCTCTGTGATCTGCCACTATCTCCAGAACAGGCACCTCCTCACCTCATCCTGCCTGGATAAGTCAGGCAAGGGTAGCCAGAATTCTAAATAAGCTGGAAAGGCAGCTCTCCACTGTTTCTATCACTCCCATACTGGTGCTACTGCATTCTGACAGGTATTCCCATCTCAACCATGATTGTCTGAGATGAGAAAACCCCTTTATAGTTATTAAAAATGCATTCCTAATTTAACCAGGTCAAGCTGTTTCACATATAATGAATTAGTAAGCAACCCTCTGCTCAGCTGAGTCAGTAGGAACACTTGTTTACGAGGTCACAAAAATGCTAATTTGCTCTTTAGTAAGAATAGAACTATAGTTGTGACAGTTATGTGACTTTTGTTAGAATCAGTATTACCCATATTTTTTTTAACCCTTTCTCGATGGCAATGGTGTTTTCATTTTTTATCTCTGCCGTCCAAGACTCATTACTTTTTTACATTATTATCTTTTACAGGATCAATTTAATTTTTAGGTATCATTGAATGTATCGTATAATGTATTGGAAAACCAACAATGCTTAAACTAGTTTGCACCTCATTGTCCAGAGCCTGCTCCATACACCTATCCTACAGTGTGACCATATGTGGACAATATGTCAGATGTTAGAAAGAAGTTTATAGAAATGAATGTAACAAGCATCATATAACGCATGCAGGAAACATCCAGCTGTGCAAAATAAAACATGTGTATTGTAGGATTTTTCATGTTTTCATGTAGGTCCACCTTACATGCAATGAGGTTGTATTACATATTCCTTTTACCTGTGACTGTGACTTTACAATTCTGCCATCGTTGTATCCCTCCACTAAAAATATTTACCATAAATTTTTCCAAAATTATCCCTTTCCATAGACATCGTAGTGCTAGGAGGTGTTAGTTTGCGGAGGGGGGCCCTGGTAATTCCCCAATTTTTTCCACCCCTTTAAAAACCAAAACCTTTTTAAGTACCCCTTTAAAGTTCAGATACAACCATTGGCTTCTACAAAGAAAGGACACCAAAGATTCAACGAGCCTTTTTAACAAAAAGGTGATGGATTTTTTTTTTAAATGTTTTATTCACAAAAAGGGTTTAAAAGGGCATATTTTAAACCTTTTAAAATTTTTAATTTATTTTTAAATTTAAAAAAAAAGGGCAAATTATAAAAATGGGTTAAGAAGGCTGTTTGGCCC
This sequence comes from Phyllomedusa bahiana, assembly GCA_025379985.1. NCBI lineage: Eukaryota > Metazoa > Chordata > Amphibia > Anura > Hylidae > Phyllomedusa > Phyllomedusa bahiana. Next base: position 26,807 of record JAODAL010003767.1, read on the forward strand.
TAGAAAAAAAAAAGTTTCTTTCCCTTAACTTCTGGGACATGAAAATAAAATGTTTTACAAAAAGGGTTTTTAAAGTTTGGGGTCCACTTTTTTACCTTCACACCCATGTAAAAAAAGAGGTGAACAAACTTACAATGTAGAGTTAAAAATGCAACTTTACTTTCTAAACATTGAAAACCCCTTAAACCCTTTGACACAGTAATCTACCCCAAAACGAAAAAGGGTGGGGAACCCTAAAAAATCCACTGTTTATAAAATTAAAGGGGGAAACATAGAGCAAAGTGAAATTTTTGGGTTAAATCACGGGTTTGAAACTTTCGTACCCAAAAGAGACAGAACTGGAATTTGCATAAATCAGTGGTCTCCATTTTTGAAAAAAAATGGTTTAAAAAAGGTTGAAAAGTTGGTTGGACAAAAGGGTAGTCTGTATTATAGTTTAGAACTTTATTTTCTGTTCTTCAGAGCTAAAATCTCCTAGTATTCCTTACAGGCATAGTTTCTGCACATTTTTTTCTCCCACGAAGCATGTACATAATCTAATGTACAAAACTTTTCCACTGCATTATAAGAATTCATTCAAAGGTGCTAGATGATAGCCTAGTGTTTTTTCTGATTGCTGTGGATCTGGTTTTTCTAAGCCGGGGCCCCAAAATTTGGGGGAAAAAGGCCCGGGTTCTGACCCCCTATTTCATTTTTGGTGAGTCTAAAAGGGTTTTGGGAAGAAAAAGGCTTTTTTGAAACAGAAAAAGTGAGAAAAAACCCCCTTAAAGGGATATTCTCATTTCATCCATTAGCTATAAAAAGGGTTGGGTGAGGTTTTTTTTGGGTTTTAAAAATTTACATTGCGGGTTTCTAAATCAGGATTAGTTTTAAAGAATCAGGCCATTTTTGACATTTTGTACGTGGTTTTAGGAAAAGGGTTCTGAAACGGGGTTTTAAGATTCACTCTTTTCCTTTAACCACTGACATTTTTATGTTTCCCCGGGAAAAAAACCGGCGGAAAAGGGAACATGTTCAAGTTTTTCAGAATGATTTGTGGGTTAAAAAACCCGTCCTGGCCCAGCAAATCTATTCAGTGGGGATTTCCTATTTAAGACAATGGGGTTTGGTTTGGGAACAGTCAAATTTTCCCAGCGGTTTTTTTTAAAACTGACTGAAAAACATGCCATGAGGACAAGCCCATGGCCTCATCATGCCATAAGATTTGTAGGTGGGAGTCATCACCTATATGATCCCATTATCTAAGGGATTATACTTACATTGTCCCCTGAGGGCCCCCCAAATTGGGGAAACGCATGGGGATGTTTTTTTCTATATTTTTTCACCTCTATAAATAAACAGATCTTATAACAAATTAAAGGGGGACAGGATGTACTAAAACCCATTTGGACTGTGAGGGCAGAAATTTTTTTTTTTAAAGGGCCCAAGCTGTCGTTAGGGGGGGGTAAACCCCTTTTGGGGAAGGGGTGCTTGGATTTTTTGGGTTTAAAAGTTTTTTTTGTATAAACCTGTAATCTGGCCTATTTTCTTTGCCCATTACAACCTTTAAAAAGAAAACGGGGGCTTTTCCCTATGATATCTACAAACCTTAGTTATACAAGGGGTGGTTGTTTTCCTGTATTTTGGGATAGTTGATTTTTTTAAATTTATCTTGAGATACACTGGGTATATATGTGATATATGTCTTGCCCTCTTTTTTGCCTTATTTATATATGGAAAAATGAGGGGATTTTGGTGATTAAGAGGTATTTTATCCCATTTTTGGTAAATGTTTTTAGGCCCTTTTGGGATTTTGAGAATTGGGTTTTTTTTAAACCCCTATATGAATTTAAAAAATTTTTGTTTAAAAGGGGGTTTTCCCAATTTTTTTGTGAGTCGGCCCAAAATTTTCCCTAGTATCCTTTTTTTTGTTTGTAAAACCCCGAGGAGCAGATTTATCTTTTAGCATGAAATTTTTATGGTTAGAACACCCCCCCTTTTTGTATATGTAAATATTTAAAGGAAAAAATGATTATATAGCACATGGATAAGCTGGATCAGACAGAGAGATAGATTTAAAGGAAATTCTATGAAACTCTTTGGGAAAAATGAGTTTCTTAAAAATTTCTAAAACGTTTTATGGGTTTTAAAAATGGCCAAAAAGGCTCAAATTTTAAAAGGGCTCAACACAACTAATATAACCACTGGTTTCTTTACACTGAGACATCACCTGGTTTGAACCCTTTTTTGTCTTGAGGGAAAAATTAAATTTAGGGGGGTTTAACAATTCTAAAACCTGCGGTAAATCAAAAAAAAACATTTTTTTTGGGGGTTGGAGAAAACCAAATTTTTTTTTTTTAGTTGTGTTGCGCTACTTTATATTGTTCTTGTGAGCTTGTTTTCATGCAAGTAGATTAAAATTTTTACGTTTTGCTAATAAACCTGATTTTCCGTGGTGGTAGATTAATGTGTATTTCAACTGTATGTTGTACGCCTAGTTCTTTTTAAACCCCCGGGCCCAAAATAAAATGGAAGTGGTTTTGAAGGCTGTTTGGCCATAGAAACAACAAGTTTCTTAACATTAACTTCTAGACATGAAAATCACATGTGTACAAGAAGGTTTTAAAATGGGCTCCACTTTTTTGTAGAATATTTGCACATTTTCAGCAATTTAAAAAAAAAATTTTGGGAAATTCCCTAAATGTCTTTGTTTTAAAATTAAAAAATTTTAAATTAAAAATTTTTTTGGAGGCAAAAGTGTACGAAATTTCCTTTCTGATAATTCTTTTCAATCATTCTGTTCTTAGCTGAATGTAATACATTTCCATATAACAGGGCTTGCATCAAATTTTTTTTCTATTTCCAAGGTTTTCCTTTTTTCTATGTTTTTTAATCTTTTTTCTTCCCAATTTAAAAATTGATGATCCCATCTATCACCTGGCTACCAGTGTTTGTTTCTTGTTCCACTCATACTAGTGATTAAATTTTTTAATTGAAAGAAAACTTTACCTTTGCAGGCTTTGGAAACGAGGGTGTATATTGTGCAGCCCAGACTCTGCTTTAAAACCCGCATTGAAAAAGGGATTTTTTTTTTCCCCTTTTTGGCCAGGGACACCCCTTTCACCTTTACGGTCTGGGGGGTGGTTTCCCCTGGACCACCCCAGGGTTGGGTTAAGCCCACACTAGGGAGTGGAATCTTTTTTTAAAAGGGGGCCCCCGGGATTTTTCCAAAAAGCCCCCCGAAAAGCGCGAGGGTCTTGCTGCGGCGGGTTCCACCGGGTCACACCACTGGGGGTTGCCTGGGGTGGGGGCCCAAAGGGTGCGAGGTACAGTAACGGCGGCGGGCTCGTGGTCGTAAAGGGCAGGGGGTCGGGACGGGCGCTCTGGTTCGTAGGGGTAGACAAGCAGGAGGTCGGGGGCAGGCGGAAAGGTTCGTGAGGGTAAAGTAAGCAGAGGCCCGGTACAGGAAAGGAAAGACGGAACGTTCTAACACTTTCACCATGGGGTATACACCAGGATCCGGCGGGGCCGGAGGAAGGGGCCGGGCTAAATAGGAGCAGTGCCGGCAATAAACCAATTACCGCGCACTGCCCCTTTAAAATTTAAATGGGGGTGCGCGCACGCCCCCAGGGGCGGGCAAAGTGCCGGGGGAAAAGGCCAGACAGAGCAGGAGCGCGGCCCCCTAATTAAAACCCCCAGGGGCCGGGGGAAAGAGCGGACGCGAAACGACGTGTGGGACGGGGGCCCCCGGAAGCAGGGCACGGGCCCGGTCTCGACCCGGGCAGTGGTGCAGGGGCTCCGGAACATCGAGGTGAAAAGTACCTTTTATTTTGTGCGTCCCAGTTTTTTCAAATAGTCAACTTAAATTTGGATACAGAAATTTTGTAGTAACTGAGTTTGGGTATTCATTGGTGCAAAAACCACCTTTGGATATCCGTATAAACTTTTAAATAGCTGTATTTGCACTTAGGTGAGCCCCATTTTTTTTCAAATAAGCCACCTTGTACATAAATTTGGATACAGAAAGATTTTGTAATAACTGTTGTGTATTTCATTGGTCGCAAAAACCACCGTTTGGTTAGCCAAATAACTTTTTAAATAGATGTATCTGCCCACGTGGTACGTGCCCAGTTTTTTTTCAAATAGCCACGGTTGGTAGGACGACAATTTAGATAGAAAAATTTTCGAGTAACTTTTCTCATTTGTCATTATGCCTGCAAAAAAGCAATTTCTCATCTCTGACCATTTGAATAGTTTTAATTGCGCTCGGTGAATCTTATTTTGGTCCGCACATAACTCACTTGTAATGGTAAGTAGGTTTGTTGAAAACTAGCAGATTCTAGTCCACTGAGCATTGTAAATCCCTGGGAACTTGATAGAAGAACACTGTTGATTATGTCTTTACTGTGTTTCTCCGCACCAGACCCCTATATTCCAACAAGTTATTTCGAATAGTAAAGCAGGGTATTCTGGTATCTAATCCTAGATGGCTGTTGGGGGGAGGGGAGTGTGTGATTAGAGGGAGTTAAGAATAGCTGTGATTTGGCCATTCAGTTCCACTACGAGTACAGTGAGCGCAATAGACGTACTCATTCCATTACCGTTGGTGTTGGTGTTACCGAAACACTTATCTAGAAATCTTTGTGAACAATGTTGGGCGTTGCAGAAATATAGTGCATGTTGGTAACGCGAGCATAAGCATTGTTGGTGGAATTAGTCACCAGTTGTAGTGATCAGAGATAACGATAAGTAAGTTAGTTTTACCATCCATTGCTGGGGTACAACATGCAAGCCAGCGGATCTTCTGGTTGCGAGTACCGACAGGCCTGTCCATCGCCGGGGTCCGTGCCCTTGTGAGATCTGAATAACGAACATCGTCGCCAATCTGTTCTTCAGTTGATTATGCAAGCCGTCAGGTGCATGCGGTCCAGGACAGGGGATAGTGCGGAAAATCCAAGTTCAACGTAAAATGGTGGTTCAAAGACTCCTTTTTCCGGCAACTTTGGTATAATCGTGGTGTCATGGCAGGTTGTGTTTGGGGCTCATGCTGCTTCCGAGGAACAGATATAGTCAAAGTCCAGCGTTCAACTAAAATGTTGTTGAAAGGAACGCCTTTTTTATTCGGCACTTTTTTAATCTGTGGGGGTTACGCAGACAGGTGGTTTAGAGGGTCAAGCTGCTGTTATCCATGACAGTTATACTAAATGTCCTAGTTCAGAGTAAAATGATGGTTCAAATATTACTTCCTTCTGGGCACATTTTAATTTGTGGTTCATGTAGATTTATAGGGTCATGCAGTGGTACAAGAATGGATCGTTGGAATAGTCTGTGGACTTATTTATTGTGTTCCCTGTGCCATTTTATAACCTAGGTGGGTGTTTGCCCGTAAAGATTAGTCACGTATCCATTTACTGTTTGTGATGTTAGATGTCCTTCTAATTCCTCCAGCCCGTGGTGTTTGGGGTGTAATAATGAAGGTGTAGTTCCTCTGGCCATAGACTTTAATGGTCATCGGCAATAAGTCTTTTTATCACTATTGGATATCGTCCATGATAAAGTGCGATTTCGAGCTATTAAATCGATATAAGATAGAGGTTGACACAATCTCTCATCACTACTTACTAATATTAGTTCTGTATTATGGCTCTGTTCAACAAGTTCTAGTTTGCAAGGAGCGGCAAAAAGGAACGCGTTACCAATAGATTGTTTTCGTGCGCATTTTCTTTAATTTCTAGTAAACAATGTATTCATAAAATATACCTCAAATTATAAAACACCTTTCAATAAACCAAGAATGCAAACAAAAACAAGGATGACTTGGGGTCATAATTATCTTCCATAACTGAGACAAAATATGTAATCCATAAGTATTTATCCTCAGGTCTGCGTCCGGTGGCTCAGATTGGTGGCCCCGCTTCATAGTTTTCTTGATCTGTACACGTCAGTCCCAAAACCATTAACAGAATTATGATTCACATGGATGACAAAGTATTCCTACTTCACGTACTGCACAGGTTATGACTGGGCAAATAAGAGTCTATTGTGGCAGGAGGAACGGGGCAGGATAGTTATATAGAAAGTTCTTACTCATGAGCAACAGCATGGAGGACATTAGTAGCTAGTGTAGCATAGCATTTAGATTGGTCGGTGTGATAATAGTTTCATAGGTTGCAAATTTAAAGAGCGACATAATAACTCCAAGCACACAAGGAGGTCATAAGTAAAGAATAGTGTGAGTGCGCTCCTAACGACCCAAGCTGGGTTTAGTGGTCTACCGTCCATTATCAGTTCCTATCTTGCATCATTTCAGCAGGTCCCTTTTGTAAGACATTTAAATGGGGACCCCGATGGGAGTATTGCCATTATTACTCTGATGAGGCACTCAGGGTGATCAAAATCATTGTCTCAATGCCCTATACCCTTCCTTCCCTCTCAATAGAATTGTATGGGCAGCTGTATCATGAGCTTTTAGCAAAGCTGAACATTTCCTCTAAGAGATTGTGACACTCACATTCGTTCGGCCGCCATCTTGGACCGGCTCGGGAGTGGGGGGGTGGTAATCTCGGTCCTTGAATCTACCGGTTTGGGTAAACGGATAATGGCACTCCAACACAGGCTTCAGTTTTGAATCTGGAGCCTCAGGGGCGCTAATTTTTAAGTTTATTCACATAAGGTTCACATACAGAAACAAAAAATGGAGATCAAAGTCTCTCGGTAGCCACTGGCGCACAAGCTAAACATTAAATACTTCCCACACTAACGTTGGCCTGTTCCTACTGCACAGCACCCCAACACTTGTACCAGCCACCACTTGGTTCAGTACTTTCTCAAGGCAGCCCACCTGTCTTTGCCTCAAGCAAGTGGTAAGAGCCTACTCTCACCAGCTCCACTGCTGCTCCAACTTGCAGCTGACCACACCCCCTTAACACCTGTAGGTTAAGGGCTTTTATAGCCATCCAGGGACTGGCTCAAAACCTGGCCTGGAACGTGGGGACGGCCTCCCGCCCAACGCTATGGGCACTAGACCCAGGGAAAGGCAACCCATTACTAGCCGGGCGGATAGCAGCTCTACAACTACCTGTGTCAGCCAGCCTAGGGTGTACTGACACAGTAATGGTTTTGCCTTCCCCTACCGAATCCAGACTTCGAGGCATGTACGCCACCTAGTGGCAGAACCCTGCGACTGCCTAATGTCGCTCTGCCACAAGATGTATTCATTTAGTGATTTCTGAGTGCATGCAAAGATAAAAAAAATACAGGAGGGGAAGAAAAGGAGATTGTGAAAGTGAGTGTGGAATAATAGAGCTAAGAGGTTTTTCTCTTAGAAGGAAATTAGTTTAACAAGTTTCTTTATTTTCCATTGTTTAGAAATTAGGAGAATCTGTGTAACAATGTGAAGGCTTGCCTCTAATAATTTGGACATTATGATGAAATATACATTTGTGGTCTAATGGAGTGCCTTCTGTTCTGTACTGTGAAAATACAGAAATGGGTTTGCCTTCATAAGGCTCCTTGTACAACATCTCTGGCTGTTGAAATTGGTGCAATTTACCGCCTATCTTCTACGTTTCTGAATGTTCTGGTATCCGGTAAAAAAACAGAGATATGAGAGTTGTGGGTTTATCAGTGAAGTTTAGACCCACTATGAAATAGCACCTTATTAATTTGCGTCATGTCCATGTATCATTCCGTCAAAAGATACTCTGTTCAAAATATACGTTACGGCTTTTTTTATTAGTTCATCCTGTATTCACCCACTGGACATCCAAACACAGCTATGTTCTGTTCTGTCCACTTTTTAATAGGTCCAGTCATACTTTGTGTTAAAAACTTCCACTTAGATACTAAGGGACATAAAAGCTAATATAGATGTGAAAAACTAAATATCATGTGTGTAGGGGTTATATTTTATTAAGCGGTGTTAGCCATTATTTACAATTGTTAAATATCAAGTAAAAAAGAAAAAAAGAAAGACCGGGGGTCGGGAACAGGGATTGTGTAAGCTATGTAATCAGGTGGGTGTTAGAATCTGTATATTAAGGTTGGTTGTTAAGGAAGTGGGGTGATGACAGTATTTCGCAAAACTAAACATGACAGATAACGCTCCATGATATCACGGCACAGAATGGTATATCAGGTTTTTCAATGGTTTTTGTTTACACATAAGAGCAGATAACATGAAAAGCTGTGATATCACGGTCAAGCTGAACTGTATGTTATGTAAGTGCACAAAATTAATATACACATGTGCAATACTTTAATCAATTTCGTCACTGTCACAAGCAAATACAGTACAAAAAATGTTGCCAATGTCAATTTGTCAGCAATTTGTCAGGATTTAATAAATGTTTTAATCAGTAGCACAAGCCCTATTTTTATCTCACAACCGGAATAACACAAAAGTCTTTGCAATCTCTAGCAAGTATTTTTTATTTCTATATATATATAATTATATATATATATATAATATATATATATAATATATATATATATATATATATTATATATAATATTGTAACAAGTGCCCTGGACTGGTCATAGAGGGAAAATTATATCTGCCCAAGATACCTTTGGCTACCAGGTAGTGAGCAGGACCAGGAAGAGAAGGGTCAGAGATCTATTAGATCTCTATGAAACAGGGTTTAGAAAAAACCCATTAAAAGGGGCTGGTTTGCTGGAGTGGGGATAGCGAGGGTGGGCCCCACTCCACCTGGGCAGTCCGGTCTTGGGCTGCCTGTTTAAGTTAAGGTGTGTCTCCTCATATAAGCCCAGATCTGCAGAAGCTCTCTTCTACCTCACCCTGGGACAGGTCACTGCTACAAACCTTGGAGCCCCTACTTGTGGTACAATAATAATTTTGGTGTTCAGTGACTGGTATTAGGCCGGGACTGTGTTAGAGGGATACCTATTGTTTAGTTAGAGCCGGGCAGGCATAGGATTTGTTTTGTTTGTTTTCTTTTTGTCCATATGCTGACAAAAAAACTGTCTGCGGGCAGTTTAATGAAACTTTCCGTATTGTTTTGGACTTCTGTGCCCGCTGGCTGTGCCTGTCTACCCAGAGACAACCAACCCGCTACCTAATCCCTTACTATATATATAAATATATTTTATTACTAAATATATAAATATATATATATATATAATATATATAATATAAAATTTTCTTAATAAATAATATATAAATAATTAAAAAAATATTAATAAAATACATATTTGTTTGTGGCTTAAAAATGAGGAAAGCTTGAAAGTTTATGAATACTTTTGCAACCCACTGTATGTACAGTATCTCACAAAAGTGAATACACCTCTCACATTTATGTAAATACTATATTATATCTTTTCATGACGCTTTAATACAATACAAAGTAGTCAGTGTACAACTTGTTTAACAGTGTAAATTTGGTGTGCCCTCAAAATAACTCAACACACAGTAATCAATGTCTAAACCACTGGCAACAAAAGTGAGTACACCCCGAGTGAAAATGGACAAATTGTGCCCAATTTGCCATTTCCCATCCACGGCGATTCATTAGTGTTACAAGGTTTCAGTTGTGAATGGGGAGCAGGTGTGTTAAATTTAATGTTATCACTCTCACACTCTTTCAACTTGGCACCTCATGGTAAAGAACACTTTGAGGATTTGAAAAAAAGAATTGTTGCTCTACATAAAGATGACCAAGAAGATTGCTAACACCTTGAAACTAAACTGCAGCATGACCATTCACCGGCTTAACAAGACAGGTTCCACTCAGAACAGGCCTCACCATGGTTTTCAAAATAGATATATGAATGCTGCCAGCATTGCTGCAAAGGTCAAAGTGGTGGAGGTTCAGCCTGTTAGTGCTCAGACCATACGCTGTACACTACATCAAATTGGTCTGCATAGCTGTCATCCCAGATGAAAGCATGTTCTAAAGATGATGCACAAGAAAACCCGCAAACATCTTGCTGAAGACAATCAGATTAAGGAAATTATTTACTGAAACCCTGTCCTGTGGTTTGATGAGACCAATATAAGCTTATTTGGTTCAAGTGTGTGTGGTGGCAACCAGCTGATGAGTACAAAGACAAGTGTGTCTTGCCTACAGTCAAGCATGGTGGTGGAGTGTCATGATTTGGGGCTGCATGAGTTTTGCTGGCTGTGGGGAGTTACAGTTCATTTAGTGAACCATGAATGCCAACATGTACTGTGACATACTGAAGCAGAGCATGATCTTCTCCCTTCGGAAGCTGGGCCGCAGGGCAGTATTCCAACATAACACCAAACACACCTCCAAGTAGACCACTGTCTTGCTAAAGAAAATGAGAGCAAAGGTGCTGGACTGGCCAAGTATATCTCCAGACATAAACCTTATTGAGCATTTGTGGGGCTTACACAAAAAAAAAAAGTGGGGGAGGGCATGGTCCCTAACATCAACCATATCCGTGACGTTGTCATGGAGCTGTGGAAGAGGATTCCAGTGGCAACCTTTGAAGCTCTAGTACTATATATATATATATATATATATATATATATATATATATATAGACAAAAGGAAAAACAAGGGGGCGCACAGATGGTGAAGTACGTTTGGTAGAACGGACACAGTTGAGTATTTGATCTACTCACCAATTTGAGTTGCGCTTTTAGTGTAAAGGCACAACTCTCATATTAGCACACAGGGCTTTTACTGTAGCCGTAGCCCTTGTATACGGCTGCCACTGTTCCCGTGAGCGATGTCCCGCCAGGCAGCCCGTAGGGAAAAGAAATGGTGGAACCGGCGCACGTGTTATCCAGGAATGCCAATGATGCAGGCAGGAGATTAAGAAAATTATTTTATTATTCTAAAAAGGCTAGGGGCATAACCTCAGCCAATCTAAAATAATTTAAAAGCAAGTATACCCGACGCGTTTCGCGTTTATTAAATGCTTCCTCAGGGGTAAAGATTTACCCCTGAGGAAGCGTTTAATAAACGCGAAACGTGTCGGGTTTTACTTGCTTCTGGGTTTCACCTGTTCTGCTACTTTGGGGCTTTGCAAATGCGACATGGCCCCACCAAAATCTGCGTTCCAAAAGCCAAATAGCGCTCCCTCCCTTGTTCGCCCTTCCATGCCCCCCAAACAGCAGTTTACACCCACATGTAGGGTTTGCCGAACTTGGAAGAAATTGCTTAACAAAGTTTTGGGGGTTCTTTTTTTCCAGGATTCCTTGTAAATATGAAACATTTTAAGCTAAAATTGCAGATTATTGGAAAAAATTTTTTTTAATTTTCACAGCCTAATGCTAAAAAAAAAATTGTGAATCACCTGTGGCGTCGATATACTCACTGCACACCTGAAATTTTATACCTTAAGGGGTGTAGTTTCCAATATGGGGTCTTTTTAGGGTGTTTTATTAAGTTTTAGCACTTTAGGGCCTCTTCAAACCTGAAAGGGCGCCTAAATAAAATTGCATTGAAAATGAGACCCCAGAGTCCAGTAGGTGCCCTCCTATTCTGGGGCTTTTTGGGTGAGCCAAATAATGCACGAGGGCCACATATGGGATATTTCTAAAAACGGCAGACCTGGAGGAATTATATTAAACATTGCATTTACCTGGTCATATTTATCGTATTCCAGTGAATAATGGATAAATATTGAAAATCTGCAAAAATAGTGAAATTTTGAAATTTCACCTCCACTTTTGCTTTAATTTCTGTGAAATAACTAAAGGGTTAAACAAACTTCCTAAACACTGTTGTAAATACTTTAAGGGTTCCCAGTTTCTAGAAAGGGGTCATTTATGGGGGTATCTAACATACAGCCCCTCAAAGTCCCTAAAAAAATGTATATTGCAAATTTTCTTGAAAATGTGAGAAATTACTACTAAATTTCAAAGCCCTCTAATGTCATAAAAAAAGGACATTTAAAAAATGCCATCCTAAAGTGGACATATGGTAGATGCTAGTTATAAACTATTTTGAGGTGAATAATTATCTGTCTTTTACGCAGAAATTTTGGAACTTTCAAAATCAAGAAATTTTTCAAATTTTTAATTTAAATTTTGATATTTTTCACAATAAAACTAGTATTGTATTGATAAAATTTTCTTACTAACTTAAAGCACAAGTTCACGAGAAAACAGTCTCAGAATCACATGGATAGGTAAAAGTGTGAAAAAGTTATTCTCACATAAAGTGAAACATGCCAGATTTCAAAAATAGGGCTGTGTCAGAGAGGCCAAAACTGGCTGGGTCCTTAATGGGTTAACAACCGCAGATTATATGTAACCAGTGTTGGAAGAAATTGCACTTCAACAATATTTGGACAGTTTTTCCCTTCAGGACTGAGCACATTGGTATCATATTGGTAATTTACAAATAATGTTTGAGCTTACAACTGTACATTCACTTGAACTAATAGATTACAGAGAATTGTTTTGAAAGATGAGCTAGGCTTTAAAGGCGTTTTGCCACTAAGTAAAATTGACGTTGGAAGTTTGAAAATTAAATAATAAACATTTTCACTATCATCATTATTAAAAATTCTGCACCATTTTTGTTTTAGCTGCTCCTCTAGTGATCCATTGTTTACAGCTCGTCTCAAGGGGATAAGACCAGGGTTAAGAGCTTCTAAGTCCTGGTCGCACATGCTCAGACATCACCTCTCCCCCCTCAGGGAGCTACTGATGTTCAAACCCAAAGGTTTCTATCACTCTACTTCCGTCCTCTGTACTCCTTAGTAATTAGTCGAACAATGCAAATAAATTAACTCCTTAAGCCGAACGCCTGAAAAGTAGTTAATGACCAGAACATTTTTTTAGTTTTTGCCTCCTTGCGTTTCAACAGTTGTAACTTTTTTTATTTTTTCAATGACGCAGTTGTATGAGGCCGCAGTGTGTGTAATTTATGCACAATTATTTTGATTAAATATTTATTTTTATTTTATTATTTATTTTTTAATCTTTTTTTTAACACTTTTTTATGTTTTTTTTTTTACTTTTTTTTTATTCCCCAAGGAGAAACGGTTTAACATTTTTTTTTTTTTTTACACTTGGTAATGTATTAGCATATTCATATATGCTGATACATTATAATCTGTGTCAGTCTGACACAGGCAGTGATTAGGACACCACAGAGTGTGTCCTAGTCACTGGCTTCATACACAGACAGCTCTGGGGCCACTCTAGGTCCCCAGAGCTGACTGTGCAGCCATTCTCCGGGCTCTGTCGGGTCACCGGGTGTTCCGTTCACCCAACAGAGCAGGGGAAACCCTTTGATTGCACTGCGGTAACGCACCGCTGCAATCAAAGGGTTAAAGCACCGGGTTGCGGAGGTTTCCTCCGCTACCCGGTGCTCGCAGCAGATGCTCTGGGATCAGGGCTGTGTAGTACAGCCCCGATCCTAGCGCAATTGCGGCGCCGGGCCCCGCAAACTCCGATGTCTGCAGCAACGCCAAAAGATGTCGCCGCAGACAAACGATCCGCACCGGCCGTCATCAAAAGACGGTGCGCGGTCATTAAGGAGTTAATAAAAGAATCCTCAATCAGGTATGTGCATTGATAAAGAGAAATAAAATCCACAGGTTTGGTTCCTGCAGGGATTTGAACCGAGGACCCTTTTGCCTGGAGGCAAAAGTTTTACCTCTGAGCTACTCACTGCTCTATACATATACAGACCTTTTTTTGACTAAAGAGAGGAAAGGCATGTCATCCTGCTGCATCACATGATATGCAATTCAAACAAATCACACACGCCTCCTTCTGAGCACACAGAGGTGAAAAGCTGGATGCAGGAGGTACGGAATGTTATCGTGGCAAAATCCTTTTAACTCCTTAACGACCACCCACCGAATTTAGATGTCGGCTGGTGCGGGTCATCCGTCTGCAGCGACGTCTTTAGACGTCGCTGCAGACACCGGAGTTTGCGGCGCCCGGCGCCGCAATTGTGCTGGGATCGGGGCTGTACTACACAGCCCCAATCCCAGAGCATCCCCTGCAAGCACCGGGCAGCAGCGGAAACCTCCGAAACCCGATGCTTTAACCCTTTGATTGCGGCAGTGCGTTACCGCAGCGCAATCAAAGGGTTTCCCCTGCTCTGCCGGGTGATCGGAACACCCGGTGACCAGACAGAGCCCGGGGAACAGCTGCACAGTCAGCCCTGGGGACCTAGAGAGGCCCCAGAGCTGTCTGTGTACTAAGCCAGTGACTAGGACACACTTTGTGCTGTCCTAATCACTACCTGTGTCAGACTGACACAGATTAGAATGTATTAGCATATAAGAATATGCTAATACATTACTAAGTGTAAAAAAAAAAATTAAAAAAATGTTAAACAGTTCTCCCTTCCTGGGAGTAAAACAAAAAAGTAAACAAACAACATAACAAGTGTTAAAAAAATTGTAAACAAATAAATAATAAAATAAAAATAAATATTTAATAAAAAATAATTGTGCATAAATTACACGCACAAAAAAACCTACACATATTTGGTATCCACACGACCGTAACAACCTGTAGAATTAATCTAACAAGTTATTATGTGTGAAATATGAATGGTGTTAAAACAAATAAATAAAATAAAAAATAAAAAAAAAATACTGCAATTTTTTATAAGTGAACTTAAACTATTCCCCCATAAAGTACAACTTGTCTCGAATAAAACGAGGCCTCATACAACTGCGTCACTGAAAAAATAAAAAAGTTACAACTGTTGAAACGCAAGGAGGCAAAAACTAAAAAAGTTCTGGTCATTAACTACTTTTCAGGCGTTCGGCTTAAGGGGTTAAGCCATGATACTTAAAAGTGTTGTGCCACAAGTGAAAAAGATGGAGAGCTGGTGCTTGTACAGTCACTCTCCATTCTGTTCTATGGGAGTTCTGAGTACAACGAGTGGTGTGTTCGACTCTGCTCGGAACTTCCATAGAACAGACTGGAAAGTTACGACCGACTGCACTGTTAGTTTCGGGAGCCCGTTCCTGAGATAGGTGCGGATCCAAGAGGTGGGACCCACACCTACCAGAAAGACAATGGCACATTCTAGTGATCCTAGCGACATGCCATCATTATCTATTGTGGTACAAACATGATAAAATTTATGGATGACAAAATTTATGATAACTTTATTGTAATAAATATTATGATACTACTACTACTACTACTACTATTACTACTACTACTCTACTATTACTACTACTACTACTACTACTACTACTACTACTACTACTACTAATAATAATAATAATAATAATAATAAATACAGTTACCCTTTTCCATTTTTTTACTTTATTTGAACATTAACTTTAACTTTATTTTATGACTCATTTGCACATTTGTATATTGATCCCAGATAAGTATCTTTTTTTTAATAAATAATTATTCATGCATGCATAAAATCAGGTTTTAAAATATTCTAAATATTTAGGACCTTATGTATGAAAATTATCTAGCAATAAAGTTGTTTTTGTTGCCCATAGAAACCAATCAGAGCTCACCTTTTATTTTTTTTCAGAGCACTACATGAAGTGAAAGCTGAAGTCTGAGTGTTTGCTATGGGCAACAAAGACATTCTTACTGCTAGACAGTTTTCATACATAAGGCCTTAAGTATTTATTTCAAGCAGGGTAGATTCCTTTCTTTAGTATTTTACAGTTTCTGGGCTTTTTCAACACTGCTTACTCAGATGTCACAGATGTCAAACTCTATTTCCAGAATTCCTCTAGCCTTAGCTGTATCTTCTGCTGCTCACAGTCTTAGTCTTTTGGTAGGTGCTGTTCACTGTCACCGCCCTCACCATGACAGATGAAAAGCATAGGGATTACTTCCTCTAGGCACAAACAGCAGTCTACAGGTCATGTCTAATTTTAGCCATACCTCTCCCTGCCTGACACTTGTCAGCTCAGCACTAGCTGCACTGTCTATCTCTTGCCATTTTGTCAGTCTGTGACATAAAACAAGCCTGGAACAATGTTGTATCACTTCAGTATCTGACTGCTCATCTTAACACATACCTCACATTGACAGGAGCTGTCACCAACACATTGTTTTAGTCACCACCTAAGTCCACAGGGCTTTCCATTCTAGCCTGAACCTGACTTCTTGTTGCCACCATGGTGACTGAGGGCAGAATTACTAGTGCATCTCAACAAATAAGAATATCATTGAAAATGAAAGGGGTTCTCCAGGACTATCTTTTTATGTTATAGGGCTCACAAAAGTCTTATATTAAACCTTGTAATTCATACTATAATGAGTATATACAATATATGGGTTTCTCTATTTTACTTACATTATTGATATTAATTATCTTTTCAGTGATATTCTAATTTTTTTTTAGATGCACTAGTATCTTCTCCTATGATGTCAAAGGCACATACACCTTAATGACACAGTGCCACATATTCAGAAAAGTATCTCAGGATAGTGTCTGCTGCAAAAAAGGCTGTAAAAAAAGGATGCATCAGTCTCATAACTAAAGTGAGAATCTGTCAAGAAGGCTAAGGATATGTTCACACGGCGTAATTGCAATACTCCGGGTGATTTGGGAGTCGTGCTGATCAGCGTGTACTCCTGAAGCACGGAGGGTGGAGGGGGGGTGTGGCCCCATAGACATTCATTACTCACAGTGCGTAATCGCAGCAAATAATTGACTTGTCTCTTATCTCCTCGTGCATACAATCCGATCGTATTGAATGCGCGCGGGCGGGTGGGGGGGTGGGGGGCTTTGGCGAAGTGTAATCTATAGTTCTCTATGTGAGCTATGGATTACAGTGATTGCGGGGCGCATTTCGGTACGTATTAAGTGAAATACTCGGCGAAATACGTCCGCAATTATGTGGCAAAATAAGCCGTGTGAACATACCCTAACAGTGGGTCATAGTTCTGTAACTACCCTCCTTATATATACGGTAGAGTAGCATTCACTTTAGTTTAGAAAAAAATGTGCAGTTGATGCATTATGGTTTATTTTACATGATTAAAAATGCAAATGACATCATTTTTGCTTTTTATACTAATAAATAAGATAAATAAATAGAGTTATTTAAAATGTAAGGCACTTTGTCTCCTATCACAGAGCAAACATTTGCTATTTAGTGTCATTGTAGAATGTGAAATCTAGTGTGTGTAATATTATAAAGTTGGCCCAGAAAACAGACTCAATGTTCCTAAAATCAAATACCACCTAAGTCTTAATCAATGGCTTATGTACTTTTTATATTCTTTTGGACATTGTAGTTGAATAATAAGCAACAGGTCAATATCTGTTACTCCAAGCTAAAACTAAAACATATAGCTTTTCAACCTTTTGAAGCTCCACATTTTCTCAAAGTTTTATTAACCTGAATTGTTCTGTTACAGGAATCCCTGCTGTTTTTTACTACGGTAGATCACTGAAGTCTGTGGTGAATATATTACCTACAGTCAGCATTGAAAATATGCTGCCATTGCATCATTTGATTTTACAATGATGACTATCACCTCTTTGCCACAGGACAACAAATAGGACAGCATTAATGATAGGAAAATATAAGACATGTAAATGAATAGTTTTTATGTTTGTTAGGCCTAACTGTTTTATACTATTTTTTTTATTCTGTTTGCTGTATAGTGGCAACATATGTCTTATCAGTGTGCAACAGCAGCAGTGTCTGTCTAATTATTGGGGCTAATAGCCTAAATTCCATACTATCCTATCAATATAAATTCTGCTACACTGGGAGGACCTCTGTGTTTTTCCAACCTTATTTACTATATTATTCATGTGAACCCATATATTGATGCCTGCATAAAGACTGATAATGAGCCTGTCACAACCGGGCCTGGTCTGGTCACAGAGCAGTCCTCTGTGCATAAGATACGGCAGAGACTGCATTTTTTGGCTATGAAGTTCGCCTGAATTGCAGGTTCTTTGCACTGTCTGAACAGTTTGATGCTGTGCTTCTAGATGTGACTGACAGCTCTGCCATACCCGCTTGGTTCACTATTAGTCCTGGGGCAGGACTATAGATCATTCTGCTTGAGTGGTGAGTGACAGCCACTCACCTTTCTTGCTCGGTTATCTGTGTTCTGTACAGTCTGGATTTTTTGAATTTCTCAAAAAATCGATTTGGCCAATTCGCAGAATTTTCCCCAAAAATTAGTTTTGTTTAAAATTTATTCACGACAAATCGTATTAAAAAACAGCTATTTCCTGGCTGCAGAGAGCCTGTAGGGTGTTATAGAACACTGTGCCATGCAGAAATATGCATAGGGAGCGTGGTTTGGTATTGAAACAATCCTGTGATTCAGTATGACACGCAGATGACAGGCGCCGCTCTTAGAATCGCTTCACACTTCACATATCTGGGCAGTTACGGGGTCAAAACTGACCAAATAACTGAAGTGGGAACGTAGCCTGACAGGGTAAGAAAGAACCGAGCTGAGGGCCAAGATCCCACTATAGCGTCAAAGAGCGCACACCTTTTATACCGTCATCAGATGATTCCAAAAATTATGACAGAACCTGTAGAGCCTCTCCCACCCCCACCCAAAAGAGTGGAGAGGGTGTCGACACTAATTTTGTCAAATAACTTATTTGTCTAAAAAAACCTTTTGAAATACTTCTTGTGTTTTTGACATATAATACATATTACCATTACAGGTAGGTTATTATTTTGGGATATTGTTCTCTGCGCCAAAGAATTACTTTTTTCACTTCTAAGGTGAAAGGCCTTGTAAATAAAGCTTGTGTATTTTTCTTATACACATCTACATTAACAAGAGTTAATTTTATTGTAAATTTTTGATCAAACAGTATGTCAGACAGAGAGGTGGCAGGCCCATCACATGGGAGGGGCAGTGGCAAAAATGTTCCTGGAGCAGGCACAGGTTGCAGCACAGTAAGGGTACGTCGCAGCAGTGGTGACTCGGCGAGGTAGGAACTACCGGTGTTATCTAGCGCCCGTGTGTTGACCACCAAGCCAACGGTTCTTGAATGGTTGACTAGATCATCCACTTCCTCCCAGATGACATCTGACAACCCCAGCCAGGAGTCGTGGGTTCATCAGAAACAACCATTAGTTGGCATGGCCCGGGAGCAGGTACCAGCTCCATCAGCAGCAACCTGAGTCTGGAGTCATTGATGACCAGCTTTCTTCACCCACCTAGTGAGGAAGGTACTCGCCAGCAGCAGCACCTGGAGCAGAGCCTGAACCAGCAGGTGGTGGCCTACTTGGACAGCACCCTGCCATCCCACATTGAAGATCCTTTGGACTACAGGGCAGCCAAACTTGATTTGTGGATGCAACTTGCCGAGTTTGCACTGGAGAAGCTGTCCTGCCTGGCCAGTAGTGTGGCATCAGAGCGGGGGTTCAGTGCTGTGGGGGCCATAGTTACTCCAAGGAGAACTCGCTTGTCCACCCAAAATGTGGAGAGACTCACCTTTGTCAAGATGAATCAGGCATGGATCAGCCAGGATTTCCACACACCAAAACTTTGACAAATGAGTCTGGATTCTTCTGGCTACCTGCCTCAGCTACTATTCTGATGCTGCCACCCGCCTGATGCCACACATCTGCTGCAAACTGCTCCTTCTACAACCCACCATCTTTACCAGGGACTGGTATTGTCACTCACCTCTCCACTCTTCACTGGGCCAATATGTAGCCTTCTGATGCTGCCGCCACCTCACCACTCAGGTCTCAGCATGTTGCTGCTGCTGTCACCTCAGTTTAAGACCACAGTTCCTTTGGTCCTGTGCTGGTTGTAGTCTTTGTACTAGAGCTAGCGTTGGTTGTTGGATTTGATTACCTGGATACTTACCTCTTGGCCATCTTTGTACCTTTGCTTTTCTCTGGTTGTGACCCTCTGCCCCTGACTATTTTAAATTGTATTTGTCTGTCTAGCCTTTGTTCTGTGTGTCACCTTAATTAGGTAGGGACTGTCAACTAGTTGTCACTGACCTCATTGGGTCGGACTGGCAATTAGGCAGGGACAGCTTTGGGGGCCTAGCCTCAGGCTCACTGTCTGTCTGTCCCTGTTCTGGTTCCTCGGTCCCCTTACAGAGCCCTTTAACAACCTGACTATATTTTGTTCTAATGAACAAAAGAAATTTGTGCTTTTTGTTGCTCTACATTCGGATAATTATTAAGTTTTCAAAATTTGGAACACCTTGAGCGACATGTATGAACAGGGCTGAGCCAGATGTCTGCCGTCTTTTCAGCCCGATATAAGGGTCAGCCCCGTTCATACATTTTTTAAATCTACCGCACGCCACTCTCGGGCGCATTACATATCGCCTGTGGTGCTTTGTAATGCGCCCAATCTCTGGGGACAGGTGGGGGGCGGGGCACACTAGAAACGTAGCTAAACTACATATTTATAGCTTCGCTATGGCATTTCTAGGTGCATTACAGCTAGAACATGTATACCACTTGCAAAGTGCTATACCTGATCCAGAAATGTCACTCTAGCGCTAGAATATGCCTGATTTATGACCCACTGTAGAGCAGGTTCAAAATCAGGCGCATTCTACACCAGTATAATGAGCATGAAATTTGGTGTGTTAACGCCAAATTTAATGCATGTCGCCTTCTGTTGTTTGTGTGGAGTTATAATTTCTAGGATGTTTATTTAAAAGTTTCTATACTTTAAAGTTAATAAAATGTAACAATATTTAGTGCATTGATTTGGTCAGTTTGGAGGGGTAAAATGTTTGATAATTGCTTTATTTTAATAAATAAAATACTGTTTCTCTTTTTCCATTTTTTCCTTTTTTCTTTGCACATTGACTTAAACTAAACTGGCTCATTTACACATCCGAATATTGAAAACAGACAAGCTTTTAAAAAATTCAGAACAACAATGGATACACAATCAAACATTGAACAAACTGCCCTGTATTTTTAAATGAAAGTGTAAATAAAGTCTTACATTGCTTCTTGGAAACACACGGGGAATTTCAATTTTGTTTTCAGTTTTTTAACTATAATTAATTGGAATACTTGTATAATTAAATGCAATATTGACTATTCACATGGAAACTGACAGAAATCGGCTTGGTGGATCTAAATGGGTATTCTTACTCTGGTGGAGGTCTTTATAAGACTGGGTTCACACATTACTTTTTTGCACTTGCATGCAACAACAAAAATACCTGCATTTTTATAATTAACTCACATTTCACCTATGTTCCAAGTTTGAGTTAAAGGGGTTTTCTCACCGTAATGATAAGCTTTTAACATGTAGGGAAAGATAAATGATTTTGCTTAGTTCAAGAGATAAAGAAGATTTTATTTACTTCTAGTGTATATAGACTCTCTCTTCCTGCTCTTTCTCTTATTTCTCACTGTTGCAAGCTACAGTCCTACCATGATAAACCACTCCCTGCTGAGTTTTATCTTTAGCACAAGAGCTTGTTTATCTAAGTTAATGACAAGTTTTAACCCTTTAACCCTGCAGCTTTGTGCACTGCACATTGTAAACCTACAGCAGTCATGTCACTGTAATAAGAATAGCTAGGAGTAGCAGAGTCGATATACCAGTCACTGCTATAGAACCATTCATAGCCCAACCAGGAAGTGTGCGTCTGAAGCTGGCTGTAGCTCTGTGAAACTCTATGGTGAAACAACCTCTTTATTTGTAAAAAATGAATATGTTAAAATATAGTATGTGTCTTACTACAAGTGTGTGTGTTGCATTTTCTAAATGCAAGTATTTGTACTGCATGCATATTTTATGCAATTAAAAATGGAATAAAAATTAACATATAAACCTAACTTTATACCCCAAGCTGTTATATGAAGCTGTCAGTTCTTGTATTTATGATGCCATGGCTAACAGAGAAAACAGTAAAAACTCCATCATTTTGGTTTATTTCCCTATTTGGTTGAAGAGACATTCATTTCAGAAATATTTTTTTTAACACAATATTCATAGAAGACAATTTTTTGCAAAAATGTTGGCTGCTTTTTGTAATTACAGTGGAATTGCGCAATTAAAAATAAATGACAAAATATTGTCCTTCTTTAGCAGCGGCACGAAAGCTTAAGGAAGGCTAATCTTATTTTATAAATTGCTGTACAGGGAAGAGATTATTTAAAAGGTAATCTTATTATAATAGTAGGTGGAGGATTAGAATGATAGAATGACAGCTCTATTGTTTATTTGATAGGCTGAGATAAGGATGGCCTAGACAGTCTGGGGCAATGACAAGGAGATTCAAGGGAATAAAAATATAACTAGCAAAGAATAAGACAGAACAAGAGAAAGCCAGGTATTTATCATGAAATTTTGTAAACTGGACGTATTAGGTAATTATGTACGTAGTTGTAGCTTCTGGAAAAGATGGGTAATACATAACTGTACAATCTTAGTAGAATAACTACACTGTGAAATCACAATACTATGACCTCTGACTAATATTTAAGGTGCTATGTACAGCATATACAGCAACTAGACGGGCTGGGAATGACTCGACAAGATCTTGATATCTGGAGCCATGCTGACTGTAGCACATCCCACAGCTGTTGAAGGATGCATGGGGGAAGATCCATAGAGGAAAAAATAACAATCAAGGTGGTCCCACAGATGCTCAATTGGGAGTTAGCTTGGCTAATTAGGGGGCCATGGTAATAGTTAACAGTCTTGGTCATGCTCTTCCTACTAATGTTGAACATTTTTAGTCAAGTGACCTGTCACTTTGTCTTTCTGGAAGATCCCATCCATCACAGGGAGGACAAACAACATGTATTGGTATAAGTGATCTGCAGAGATGATTTTATACCCAATTCAGTTGAAAATGCCTTCAACATGGGCCCAGAAAATGAAATGAAACATTCCTCACACCATACTTCTACCACCACCAGCTGGTATTCTTTCAGCAATGATTATAGGATGTTAATTCTTTGATGTTTCTCACCTGACACACCAATGCCCATACATTTAATAAAACAGAAAACGCGACTCCTTGGAGAAGGCAATCCTTTGCCAATCAGCTAGGGTACAATACCGATACTGCCATGAAAATTGAGGCCTTTCCTGCCAATGCAACTTCTATAGGAAAGGAGAAATGACCATCCATCTGCTTCAGTGTCCAATACTCAGTAGGGTTCGCTAAACTGTTGTTTAAGACGTGTCACCATTGTGCACGTTTGATGCCAACATTCACCTCTCATATTAATACCACCTGGTGCTCCACAGTTTCAATGTTGCTTATTCAAAATAATGCCAGTTGTACACTCATGATAAACTTTTCCCACAGCAGCCGACCCAAAGCTGACTGTGCAGTTTAAGTATTTTTGCAACCCTTGGTCCAATAGGCAAAAATCATTCGTTTTTGCAAGTCTGATAAATCGACCCTTCTACCCATGACAACAACGAGGGATATGAATGCAGACAACCCCATGTGTACCCACCAAGTCAGCTCACTACAAATGAGCTACAAGCTGTAGACATTGAAACTTGGAAGTGGTTATAATTATGTAACCCAACTGCATTTATGGGATTGTGACTTAGATGTTCTTAATTTCTATCCAGCAGGTCTACATAATTACACAGTAATACTTCCCTTACCTCCAGTTATGCTGTAGTTGGGTAGATGACTTCTTAGTAACCAAGAAATGCTGAGTGACTAACACAAAGGAACTGCCAGGGTAATTATTATGGTTGTTATTCAACGGTCTCAGAGAAGAATACAGCTAAGATGTGACTGAATCCAATTTTTATTCATTAATACTTTGCTGAACACCAAATAAGTCGGTCACTGCTTGGTAAATACAAAAAAAATAATTAAATTTTGTCATCTCCTCACCTCCTCCATAGATCTTAGAAATTCTGCATAAATTACAAGATTCCTGGATTGTCAGAATTAATCCAATATGGAGTAATATCACTGTATGTGCCTTACAAAGAGAAAGAGAAGGACAGAAAAGAAGGTGCAAGCAAAAGGGAGAGAAATAATTAGGACAGCTTGAGGAACTACCCTGGGAGAGTGGAAGGAGCAAATAAACATAAGTTAGGAGAGTGGAAGAGACTGTGCTGGGAGAGCAAAAGTGGAGCTAAGGACAAAGAGGCCAGAATAGGTAGCCCAGGGAGTGTTTAATTGCAAGCAGGTAGCCCATTGGCAGAACCCCTGCTCTGAAGGCAGAGGAGAAAAGAGAGAAGAGGAAAAGGCCTGATTGTTTGCAATGAGAACTGCAAGTGAGGTCATTGTAGAAGAAGAGAAGTGTAAATCCAGTTATATTGTCTGCCTTTAAAATTGTTGCAGATCTCAAGCTAAGATTTTCTGAGGTGCACTACACCTCCTAGCAATCTCACACCAGTAAGCCCAACATCCAGGTACCCCCGCTACCCAGGTGTGAACCCCAGTTTGATACCTGGGACCTTCACTCAATGATCATCTATCTCCTCCTGTTCATCCTCACACCACACCTTTACACATCATCTGTAGATTTTATATATAGAGATTTTTCAATCTTTAAGCCCCATGGCAGATTATATGGCAGCTACTGCTATAGTTATGCCTATGAAGTAATGCCAAACCAGATACTTATCTACAGAAAACTGCTTCGGGGTGCTTGACCCTCATCAGTGCAAAGTAGAAGGCTCAGTGAGTCTGATATGACTTGAGGGATACTAGGTCCACTGAGTTCTAAATCGTTTCCCTTTATTTTAATATATTAAGATTTCAGTAGAGTTACCATGGTGTACATCTCTCGACAGACATGCATGATGCCTAATCCTAATGAGGAACATTACCAATTTGACCTATTTTCATGGACAGGTATGGACTTCTTCTATATGTAGTAGACCACAACAATGTTTATTGACATTCCTGTTAACAACTCCAGATTGGGAACATAGTATAAAATAATGCTTTGTCATATAATTGCTCTTAATAAATTTTACTTACTATACTCTAGACAACCATTATAAAGGTGTTTTTGTGCATATAAAATTGCAGGTGTTGTTGTAGGTATACATGTGTAAACAGCTTTACTGGGATAATGGGTGCAGTGGTGCACCAACACAAAATAACAACACAAACTTGCAGCTTCAGGAATCTTACAGGCTTTACTCACGGCTGAATACATGTAGGGCTATACAGACCTTGAAACAGCATATTACACAGCACAGTACACTGCTTCTCCACTAGCAGCACATTACACTGTGATCCCTCACTTCCAGGAGAAGGATTCTCCCCAACTCCCTTGTGTAACTGGAGTCTCCCTCCAGTCACTCTGCAGCTGTACTGGGCGCTCCTTACATTCCACGGCCGTCGTGATTTAAGTCTCCCCATCACTGGTCACCTTGTGCTTCCCTTATACTTCAGTTACTCAGCAGACTTAAACCCTCTAGACTCTTCAGTCTCAGTCCATCTGAGACAATCTAGGCAGGCCTGCTTCTTTCTCTTTTCTCAGGACACTTTTCCATTCTGTCCTCTCAGGTACACTGTGCACTGCTCTTACTTTGGTCTCACTTGTTCTATTTCTTCTTCTCTCTTTGTAAGGCTCTGTGAAAAGGAGCCTGTCCTATCTCACTGCCGGATAATGAGAAGGAGATCCCCTCTTTTGGCAGCTGGAGCAACTTCAAATGTCAACTGACCTCACCAACACTCATAAGTGAACTGAGCTAGAAGCTGACAGGCTCTCCCTCATAACCAGGGGCGGAACTACCGGGGTAGCAGACGTAGCAGCTGCCACGGGGCCCAGGTCCTTAGGAGTCCTGGGCGCCGTAGCAGCTACTACATCGTCTGCTGCCCATGTAGTTCCAGCCCTTGAGCCCCGCCGACAATGAACGTAACTGCTGGCGGGCCCTGAGATAAGATGCTGCTCCTGCTGCTGTCGTCATCAGTCACTGTCACAGACCCGGAGTCCGGACAGAGCGGGCAGGAGAGCCAGCGAAAACAGATAAGTGTCAGTGACTGCGGCCCCTCTCCTTCTCCCTCCCCTCTCCCCTTCGTTCAGTACAAACAGTGGAGAGCTGGGGACACAAGGGCAGAGAGGGGGGGAAGAACAGGTATAAGAAGTCTGGACAGAGGGGGAGGAATACATCCACAGCAGCCATAAATAACAGTCACAGCACTGCCTGGGCCTGAGGACTTGTCCCCACAGCAAGGTTTTCAGTCGGTTCTACAGACAGTTTTCGGATTTGAAAGCCATCTGTAAAGCGACTGCCAACCTTTTGCATTGATTTAAATAGAAAATCCATGCAAAGGTCCCCACTGCACGGATTTTCCGCCAGAGCGTTTTTTAGGCTGCGTTTACACGGCAAAGGACAAACACCGGTCGGGAAATCCTGACCGGTATTTGGTCTGTTTTTGGCACGCAGGGGGACGGCTTTTATCTGTAGTTTGCGGATTCAAGCCCTCCCCCTTCACACATAAATGTTCATGTTCCACCCAAAAACCGGGCGGAAGAATGAACATGTTCTAAGTTTTTGGGACCACCGGCGGTGTAAACAAACATCCAGCGGAAATCCGTGTAGTGGGGACTGCTGCACAGGTTTTCTATTAATGTCAATGTAAAAAGTTGACAGTCACTTTACAGACGGCTTTCAAATCCAAAAACAGTCTGTGAAACTGACAGAAAACCTGTGGCGTGGGGACGAGCCCTTAGGCGCAGGCAGTGCTGCTGTGGATGTAGTCCTCCCCTTCTGTCCAGACCTCTTGCGGAGTCTGTGAACACTGGTATATACCACTATACCACTATATGATCACTGTTTGGCAGTAATATTGGTCTTTGTATACAGATCTTTATTCAGTAATAGTGTAGGGCAGGGGTGGGCAATTAATTTTCCCATCGGGCCGCATGAAAAAGTGCGATGCTTTTGGAGGGCCGGACTAATAAAAACATAGGGTGAACGGGGAAAAAAATCGTTTTTTGGGTGATTATTTTTGTGGAAACTTACTGGGGGATGTATCTATATACCTGCCTTACTCATGGTACACAGTAAGGCAGGTATATACAGCTCTCCTCAGTAAGGTAGGTATGTAGATGTATGTCCCCTCAGTCTGGCAGGTATATACAGCTCCCCTCAGTCAGTCAGGTATATACAGCTCCCCTCAGTCAGTCAGGTATATAGATATAGGTACCCACAGGCAGGTATATAGATAGATACAGCTCCCCACAGGCAGGTATATAGATAGATAAAGCTCTCCACAGGCAGGTATTTAGATACAGCTCCCCACAGGCAGTTATATAGATAGGTTCAGCTCCCCACAGGCAGGTATATAGATATGTACAGCTCCCCTCAAGCAGGTATATAGATAGGTTCAGCTCCCCACAGGCAGGTATATAGATAGATACAGGTCCCCACAGGCAGGTATATAGATAGGTACAGCTCCCCACAGGCAGAAATATAGATAGGTACAGCTCCCCACAGGCAGAAATATAGATAGGTACAGCTCCCCTCAGGCAGGAATATAGATAGGTACAGCTCCCCTCAGCCAGGAATATAGATAGGTACAGCTCCCCTCAAGCAGGTATATAGATAGATATAGCTCCCCTCAAGCAGGTATATAGATAGATATAGCTCCCCTCAGGCAGGTATATTTAAGGCTCCAAACAGGCAGGTATATAGCTATTTAGGGCTCCATACAGGCAGGAATATAGTTAAAGCTCCACACAGGCAGGTATATAGCTAGTTCGGGGTCCATACAGGCAGGTATATAGCTAGTTCGGGCTCCATACAGGCAGGTATATAGCTAGTTCGGGCTCCATACAGGCAGG
Source organism: Phyllomedusa bahiana (assembly GCA_025379985.1). Taxonomy (NCBI): domain Eukaryota; kingdom Metazoa; phylum Chordata; class Amphibia; order Anura; family Hylidae; genus Phyllomedusa; species Phyllomedusa bahiana. The sequence continues at coordinate 54,449 of JAODAL010003767.1, forward strand.
TATATAGCTAGTTCGGGCTCCATACAGGCAGGTATATAGCTAGTTAGGTCTTCCCACAAGCAGGTATATAGATAGGGCTTCCCACAGGCAGGATATATAGACAGGCTTTCCACAGGCAGGTATATAGTCAGGGCTATCCACAGCATGTATATAGACAGGCTATATCCACAGGCAGGTATATAGACAGGGCTTTCCACAGGCAGGCATATAGACAGGGCTTTCCACAGGCAGGTATATAGATAGCGCTTCACACAGGGAGTCATATAGAGAGGGCTTTCCACAGGCAGGCATATAGATAGGGCTTCCCAAAGGCAGGTATATAGTTTTATGACCAAAATAACAAACACTTATACTCACCTTGGCTTACCTGTTTCACGGCAGAGCGCGCTCATCTTCTATCCGAGGAGCTTCCCGGGCTGGTGGGCGTGATAACGTCATGTCGCCGGCGCCGGGACGCTCCTCTGGTAGCTCCTGGGCACGCACAGAGTGATTACTCTGTGTGCGCCGAGGAGAAGCAGCGGCGCGGTGAGCGGAGTTCATCGCGTCACTGCCTAATTCACCAGCAATAGTAGCGCTGACGGCCCGCGGCGGCCTCTCAGCAATACCCGGCCGCAGCGGGCTGTCAGTGCTACTATTAGCAGACCTGGGCATTGTACGCCGCGAGCCGCATCCGACGGGCTGGAGGGCCGGATGCGGCCCGGGGGCCGTACTTTGCCCAGGTCTGGTGTAGGGGTATTATTCATTCACTATGTGGTGGTAATTTGTGGTCGTATTCTGATGGTATAATTAGGTCCTTATGTAGTACCATTATTAGTAATGTTGGTCTGGGTATAGTGGGATTTGTTTGGTAGCAGTATGATGCAGATATATATTGTGAGGTATTTGCTTATTTGATTATCTAGTAACTACATGACTATTATTAAGAGGTCCTGGTAAATGTTTGCAGTTGAGCAGGAGGTAGGCCCCATACAAAAGTTTGCTATAGGGCCCAGGCTTCCGTAGTTACACCCCTGCTCATAACTGTGTAACTTCTGTAGCCCCTTCTCTCAGGTTCATACTAGTTGGCTGCTGACCCATCTGCACTGTCTCCCCCCGCCTTCTAAGCAAGTTAACACCTTCTAGATTACACAATGACTCTGCATTAAATATAGATATACATATGTACACATATATGCATGCAGTACATCTCCCATCCTTACATGCATTTCAGCATAATACCAACTACAGCAATTTAGGCACTTAAAACTTTATTTACTTGAACCCAGACAAATTCTGCGTGGTGTATTGCCAGCATTTGTTATTTTTTTATATATTTCTTTTTTGTATATTGACTTCACTTATTTAAAAATCTGCTTATTTCAACTCATACATACACATCAAACAAGATGACTCTATTAAAAATGCTAAAATATGTTTGATTGTTTGATTGAAATTGCTGTGCGGGATGAGGCTGTCATTTTCATGAACTTGTGGATCACTTTGGCTGCAGATGGAATAGCAAATAAGAAACCGTGACATATTGCTCAGGTGTCAAGCAAAGACACAGATTTATATACTGTATTACGGCAACTGACAATGCCTGCAATTATACATTCAGCTGCAGAACCTATGGATCATTTTACCTAGTGTTATTAGAAATCATATTTTGTAACTTTTACAATGTTTTTGCAAAACTTCAGCACCAGTTTTAGTTTCTTTTTAACATTCTTAATGAGGTTATACCACTAAAATCATTAATGGAGGACTAATGTAAGATCGACAAAAAACATAGACTCCTATAGAGAGAAATGGTGTAGAACTGTACATGCTTGTCCACTGCTCCAATTAGACTCTTAGGCCTCGTTCACACGGCTTATTTTGCCACGGATTGGCGCCGTACTGCACGCCGGATTTGCGCTTCAGTACGGCGCCAATCTGTCGGAGTCATTACGGTAATCCACTGCTCTCATAGAGAACAGTGGATTCCGTCGCTCCTCCCCGCTCGGCGAATCCGCCGGGGGGGGAGAAAGTGACATGCACATTATTTACGGCGCGTACGCGCCATAGATAATGCAATGTCTATGGTGCCGGGGAGCGGCGCCCCCGCCGCGCTCCGGCCCCGCCCCCGTCCTGCCCCTTATTCACGCCGGATTTGTGAGCGCAATCCGGCTCACAAATCCGTCGGGAATAAGCCGTGTGAACACGGCCTTTGGGGGACATGTATGAAAACTGTCTAGGTCTTAGACTTTCTTTGTAGCCTACAGCAACCAATCAGAGCTCTCCTTTCATTTTTTCAGAGCACTATATGAAATGAAAAAGTGGCTCTGATTGGTTGCTATGGGACAAAGAAAGTGTTACACCTAGACAGTTTTCATACATTCCTAGTCTGATTCCATGCGGATTATTCCTAAAAATCCGTATTCGTATTAAAAAAATTCTTAACATGCTCATTTTTTGGTCATATTCCACGCATTTTCCATTTTCAATTTAATATTGAAGTCACTGGAATGGCTAAAATCCTCATGCAATAAGGTCCCAAAACATTTGTAAATGCAATTCATGTGGTTTTTAACATGGTTCCAAAACTAACAGGCATGAATTGTACTCTTTCTGACTGCAAACAGCCATTAACGCCTTTTGACAACTTGACTACATTGTATAATCAAATGATTTGTAGTGATTGGTAACTTTTTGACTTAAGTTAATGATCTCTATTTTTAACTTTTGTTGTATCCAGCCTAAAATTAATAAATTGAAATTGACGACTTAGATATACAATCAAAAAAATTTTTGCAGCTATTTATTTTTAGTGAATTCATAAGCTATTATCATGATAAATTGTGATAATAAAGGTCTGTTCAGGCTATTGCATGAAAAATATTTGGTGGAGCAAACAGAAATTGTACTCCTAGAGATACGCTACTCACAAAAAGTTAGGGATTTTTGGCTTTGGAATTTAAGGATGAAAATAAAATTTATTGATTTTTAAATGAACAAAATGAGACCATCTCTTAACTGTAGAATGCACATGTCCAACCATTTAATGTTTGGTACTTTTTGAACAACTTGCTGATCTCTAACAAGGAGCTTAATGGCAAAATTCACAACAGGAGTTTGATCCCTGAATCACTCAATAAATTTAAGAGATCAGTTTGAATTGGGTTTCAAATAGTCCTCCTGGTCATGCTGTTCACATTTTGACATCATCAGAAGACAACACCTTACAATTGATCAACAGACTTCAAGCAGGATGATCTCAGATGGAAGTGACCACTGAGTTTAGAGTGTCAGAGAGTGTCATCAGCAGGTTGCAACAGAGATACGTAGAGACTGGAAGAGTCACAGAAAGGCAAAGAAGTGGACATCCTTTGGTTACATCACACACTGACCGCTTCATCGTAAACAATGCCCTGCAGTACAGGATGATGACTGCCACACAACTCCAAGCATGTCTCATGGAAGTGAGATGCAATCGATTGTCAGACCATTCACAACCATTTACATCAGCGTATTCTGCATGCTAGACTACCAGCAAAGGTACCTGACCACACCACCAGGCACAGGCGTCATAATTTTGCATGGACCAGAGAACATCAATGCTGGACGATTGACCAGTGGTCCTCAGTCCTGTTCAATGATGAAAGTCGATTCACTCTAAGCAAATATGATGACCACTGTCAAGTACACACTCACCAGCATGTGACTGGGGGCCACTGTAATGGAGTTGATTCATTTCCACTTGCGCGCACCTCTCAATCAGGTAGCGAATCAAGCATAAATCACACCCAAAGACAGTTCCAGCACCCCAAAAATATCTGCTGCCACCACCTACCTTCAATAATCAAAAAAAAAAAATGAATCAGATGGAAGGAATCTGATCCCACAAATATACTTAAAAAGAACACTTAGAAAAAAAAATGCTTACCAGGTTACCTCACTGCTCTCCAGCAGCTACAAAAAGAACACTCCTTCAAGGAAATGGATCCGTACAGCGACAAGAACTAATCTTATTAATTGTAATTTTAATATTAAATGAGTTACAGTGCTTACATAGAAAAGATACAATAACAATGACTATGACATACGTATCAAACAGTTAAAAAATAAAAGGGATAAACTTAGAAAGTCCTTACACTTAGGAGGTTTGGCTTTCAAATCCGAGGGGCACGGAAGAAGGGAGGTGGAACACAGCTCAATCCAGAATTGATCCCCAAACTATGTACAAAGAGCTGACCCTTGGACAATGGGTCTTATACCCTAATCAGCCATCTCAGGTTTTCCCCACCTCCCTCATAACTATGCTTCATATCACTGGCTGGAAGATATAAAGAGGTGGGTGGCGCTTGATGTCTAATGAAGGTTGTTGCTTACTATCCCCACAAGATGGCAGTCACAGACTGTGCTTCTATGTTGACAGATCGATGAACTCTGTCCATTCCAGGAACCCGGATTTATGACTGGCAATGGGTCAGAGGTCAGCAATTCCTGATAAGATGCTCATCTTTAATCAAGTAGTGATGGCACTTATGTATACAGAACGGGTCGTAAAACGTAATAAATGTGGCTACAGCCCATGTTGTACAAATACGTGGGCAATAGAACTGTCAAAAGTGACTGGTGTGATTCCGTTCCCAAAGGGGGGTGGTAAAGGTCTATGGTACTACATTACAACCACCAATGCTGGAGACGTCAAGGAGAGTGCTATGAATCAGCCACTAATGTCACCAGACTTGCCTTTGGTGGTGGAGTTACAGTGTGGGCAGTTGTGTCTAGTCATTAGAGAACTGATCTACAATTTGTGAATGGTACAGTGACAAGCCTCTAGGACTTGTATTACATCATTGTGCCTCTGCATGAACAACACAGGGCTAATTTCATCTTCATGGATGACAATGCTCCAGTTCCTCAAGGTTGCATCATTAGGGAATGGCTGTTGGATACTGTGGTACCTCAAATGGAGTGGCCTTTACCTTCTGAACCCCCTATAAAACCTGTGGAATCAGCTGAGTTGCATATAAATGGTCGTAACTCTGTACTCCTGAAACTCAATGAGTAGGATGTCATGCTTCAGCAGTCAACAACTTCTCTTGTGAACAGCATGAGACCTCATTGTTAAGCTATATTTTATGCTCAAAACCACATGACAGGTTTTTGAGACATTGACATTTTCTAGTGGTGTATACTCTCCACACTGTTGACTTTTGTTTATTACATTGATTGAGATGAGAAAATCCACATTGCATGCTACAACTTACATTTCACCTGAAAGCCAGATATCCCTAACTTTTTGTGAATAATGTATATAGATAGATTATATAAATGTGCAATATCTTTGGGCTCCAGACCTTTTCTGCCACCAAATTCTATGATAGAAAAAAACGTGTTCCCATCAGTTATCTTAGATATTACAAGGTTAATATGTTAGTTCCCCAGTCAAAAATGTGTGTTTGATAGGTTACTTCTTATTTCTCCTCATTTTTTCTGAAAGTGAAAACCTATACCTATAGCTGCAGGCTTGGAAAAAAGGATCCAGAAATATAAATTTTAAAGATGATGTATTAAGCAAACATGTCAAAATTCTCAACAGGTATTCATGATATGCACCAGATTTATTACGGGAAATATATGACTTCATTTATCCCAGTTTTCTGTGCACAAAAGTCCAACATTTTTATACTAACTGCATTTGCACAAAAATTTCTGACTCTTTTACAACACTTTCAGCACTTCTCTATGAAACTGATTGGAGCCCCGTGCCCAACATTTTTACTGTAATTAATGGCAAAAAGTGCGTAAAATTAAAGCTGCAATTTAAAACTCAATCTACATTTCGATTTCAGGCACATGAAATGTAGGAAGCAAAAACATCTTAATACAGTGCTGTTTTCAATAAGACTAGCATATGAAATGTTGGTCTTAATAAAACATCATAAGCTTTCACATCATTTATGCCTAAGAAAATTGTGTTTCATAGGGGGCATTGTTAAAATAATTTACAAATTTGAAAGATTTATAAATGGGTTGTCCATTAAACAAAAAGCTGAAACAACTTGCCTGAGTCTTTATTCATCTTCCTGTAATGTTTTCTGAGTTAATTTGTGTTGAGTTTTCTTGTGCTGTATGTAGCTTGACTTTCCTGCAGCTGAATAGAAATATTCCCCATGTGACAGCTGGTTCCCTTATTTCTGTAAAAATACAAGTCCCAGGTTCTCCAAACCTTAGTCTAAGCATATGCCCCTTGTTTACTCCCTCATGTTGAACACCGTGGGAGGCAAGACCAAAGGTTTGTGACCCTAAAAAAGCTACACATTTGAGCAGGGCCAGGACTGCCACTGGTATGGCAAAGGTAGTCGACCGCTTAGGGCACCACTTCATCTCAGGCAGGAATGCTGTACAAGGAAGTATGGAGTGGGCTGGATTTTCCATTGCGGAGGGGTGCTATGTGCCTTATTTGCCTAGGGCACTAGAATACCTTTTCCCAGTACTGCATTTGGGTCTTCTGATCTCCTTTGTTTGAAACAGAGTGTAAAACAGAGCTGTTTCTTGTTTGTGGCGACACACAGAACTACTGAGCTTTCTGTCATCAAGCTAAAGAAAGCTCACAAAATGTGATGAAAGTGCATTATCATAGTAATTCAATTTGGGAGAATTTTATTGTTAAGAAAACAGTTTCATTCAACTGGAAAAACCCTTTATTGCATGCTATCATTCAACATGCACCTCTTTTATAAATTTGGTGCAACTTCTGCCTCTTAGGTGATTTTTTTTTTTTTTTTTTTTTTGCTGTCTAGTTTTGTATAAAAGACCTGATATATATCACAATCCACTCTTTAGTTACTGCCAACATAAGGCTGGAATCAAACATGCTGTAATTGTGACAGTTTTTGATGCAGTTTTTGAGTTAATTAAAAATCAAAATGAATGGGAAATACAGTGGTACCTTGGTGTAAGTCCGCTTTGTTATAAGTCCAACTTGGTATAAGTCCTGTTAGGACTCAAAAAATTTAGTTTTGTATACAACATTTGTTTGGAATAAGACTCGAGGTGGCCTAACCTTCCATGGCAGCGGATGCGTAACAGAGACGCTCGGCAAAACTTTCGGCCGGTTATCTCAAGCGAGCATGAAGGATTTGTTACCTTGCTGCTTCCAGAGACGAGCGCTGCTTTAACAATACACATATGCATTTCATTTTTCAATCAATTTGCCTTCTATAGAAAACCTTTTCAGTTTTTTTTTCAGTTTTTTTCTTGCTACCAGACTCTCTTATCTTAAATAGGTTAGGAATGAAAGAATCCAGCTGTTTTGTTATTTAGCTCCATTTTGTCAGATTTCCTTTATGCAAAATATTATTTGGAGCACATTTATATTAATTACCCACAAAATGTATAGTATTCTAGTACATTTTCAATGTCTTTTAATCTCAGTATCTTCTTCATTTACAAATGCAAATATTCTAAAAACTGTCCTTATAGGAGAGGGCGTCAAAGCCTTGAAATCTTTATTATCTATGAAAACTATGGAGGAGTTCACACTAAGATGGTTTCCATTCAACCTGTTATTTGAGTCACATGTTCCCTATAACAGTAATAGCAAGTAGATCTCCATAAGGGATAGCCACATGAACCCCCAATAACAGTTACATCAACAGAACCCTTGATAATATTAATAGCAAGAGGATTGATACTGCATTAGCAACCACAGAACCCATAAAACAGTTACAGCCCCAGGCCACCATTAACAGTGACAGCTTATGGTCTCAAATAAGTGACAGCAAGTGAGTCTCCATTACATTGACAACCACAAGAACCCCAGTAATTGTACCATTTACAGAACTCTTCATAATAGTTAAAGCTAGAAGATTGTTAGTGCATTGTCAACCACAGAACCTAAAAAACAGTTACTGCCACAGGCCATCATTAAGGGTATCTTTACACAGCGTCTTTTTAGTCCGTACTTCGGGGCGTAATTACGCCTCAATCAGGGGCAGTGCTAGGCCATTTTATCCAGGGCTTGTGCCCCGGATAAAATGGTTGCTGAACCAAACCTGGCCTGGAACAGAGCACTGGTGGGCCTGCACTGTAAAAAAAACTACGCTGCAAGTCGCAATAGTAAACTGGTTAGAGGCACGATGAAGTGTGTCACTGCTTCTCCTAGGCTGCTCATCTGGTCACTCTACCTGGGCTATGCAGGAGGATCATCACGCCACCAGTGTTGGGCAGAAGAGCGAGGTGCTTGGCAGGGGAACTAGAAAGATAAGTATTATTCCCATAAACCTACCTAACATTGGAGGGGACTTATATACCAACCTAACTATGGAGGGAACTTATATACCAACCTAACTATGGAGGGAACTTATATAACTGCCTGATAATGGAGGGGACCTATATAACTTCCTAACTATGAGGGGGGCTTATATACCTGCATAACTATGGATGGGACCTATGTGCCTTCCTAACTATGGAGGCTTACCTGTCAGTACACTTTGCTTTGTGGTGTATAGTGCCAGGGTCACAGAGGAGAGGATGAGAGTGGTAGTTTGGTGTCTTGGTGGCTAGACATCCAATTCTCTTTTGTTCTCCTTGACACAGTTACATTGAATAGGGGGTCTGTTTGTTCAGGAATAGGTGGTATCCCTCCAGTGTTCCCCTGGGACACACTCTGTAGATATGCCTACCTGTCTAGATGGTGGCTGAGGTGTCATTGGTGTTGTCAGCAGAATAATAGACAGGGGGCAAGGTGGTGTAATGCAAACAGTTCTTTACTCAATGATAGATGTTTCATTCAAAGACAATTCTCTGTAAAGCCTGTAGCAAAGGTGGCAGGTCTTTTAGCTTTCTAGGTTTGTCCTTCCTTAAAATTGCGGCTCAGAGGATTAGAATTTGTCTTTGATCCGAAAATAAGTCCAGGGTTACAGTCACTAGGTTAATCAATTTCCTTGAACAACTGGCTCCAGACTCCAAACTCACCCCACTGAACCACTCGCTAACAGCTACTAACCACTAACTAACTGAATGCCTCCCATCTGGATACCTTGATTTATAACATCTGGCTACACACTGGTTGCCTAGGTAACCACCACTCTGCTTCAGGCTTACACGGCATATTAACTATTTAGGTCATGGATCAGTATCAAACCTTAGGGTATGTTTACACGGTTTAATTGCGGGGCTTACAGTACGCCCCACAATTATGCAGTTTCTTCAGGAGTTGCGCTGATTGACGCGTACTACCATGACACAGAGGGGAGGGGGGGGGCAGGGCCGCAGCCTGCCGGCCCCATAGTTATGCATTGCTCGCGGTGTGAAAGCGTCGCAAATAGATGACATGTCAATGATCTCACTGTGCGTACAATACGATAGCATTGTACTCCCGGGGAGAGGAGGCGTAATCCATAGCTCTCTATGAGAACTGTGGATTACTGTAATGATTGGGGCGCATTTCGCTCATATTAGAGCGCAGAACGCTAGCAATACGTGGCGAAATGCGCCCCAAAATAAGCTGTGTGAACATACCCTTAGCATTAAACTTGCACAACAGTTATACTGCACATAATAAGCAATGGCTTCCATAGTAAATATTATCAGGGGCCCAAATAAAATTAGGAGTGTACACTCCTGTAAACTACACCCCATTAAGTAAGGTACTTTTATTTATTAGACAGTGTTGTGCTCTGTACCAGCACAACCAGAATTTTGCCATAAATCACGGGAAAATAGGGCAAGAAATCAGCCAACTGCCAGTCAGACAGGAAAAAGAAAGTGTCATTCAAACAATGAAATACTTTCTTTTTTCTGTCTGACTGGCATGCTGCCTATTGATTGCTCAATGTTCCCATTAACTCCATAAAACTTGGATTGAACTGCATTGACCTGAATCAGAAGTGCAAAAATAAAATAGGGCTAAAAGAGACATATGGGTAAATTAACATGTGGCAGATTCAGTACTGAAATTTCTGCAATTGATTCATTTATCCATGTACCTGCCACTTAAACAACCTGATTCAGATGAATGGGATGACTTTCAGGCACAGAAATTTATCCAACAAATCTGTGTTTGAATTTACCCTCAGTCCTTATTTATACTGGGCAGATTTGGTAAATATTTTGTCTTAGTTTATTTAAACCAAAATGGGGAATAGATACAAAGAAGAAAAAGAAGTCTAGGGCTATGTTCACACAACTGGCGATATTTACAGAGCATTTTCTCGCCCAAAATAGTGTCAAAAAGTCTCTAAAATGTCCCTTAGTTAATATTCATTAGTTCCTATGTAAGACGGTGTTGTAGTTTACACACAAGGTTTTTAAGCATGTTTTAGGCGCTTCTTTGGACTCTATTTTGGGCGCTGAAAGAGAAGTGTCACATAAATTATTGAAGCATTTTGAACATCGACAATTCCCATAGGATTCAATGGATTGACACATTTCTTGGTGAGTTTTTCACTGCTGTTTTTGCCCTGGCTATTCATTTATATGGGTGTTTCAGAAAAAAAAAACCTTTTCTAAAAAGGTGCTTTTCAGACGAGTTTTCGATGCTGATTTCGGCGCTGAAAATTCAGCATCTAAATCAGCTCTGTTAACATTCCTTAACTCTATATGTTATGTTTTCCATGTATCTAGGGTCCAGCTTTGGAAACACTGATGCAAATTTCTGACCAAATCTGTGTAAATAATGCCATTGGGTTGGGCTTGAAAAATCAAAAGGTGATATCTTTAGATTTCTATTGTGGATTTTAACCATTTCATTGAGGTAATCTTCATCACAACTGCCTAGGGTGAAGTCTGCATCAAAGAATTGTCATGTTAGCTGTTTTAGTTTTTTTGTCCACATTACAGATTTTAAAACTGCACTGGAAAATATCTGTGCAGTAGTTCATAGTGTGGCGTGGAATCTGCATCAATTTCCACATTCAAATTTGTCTTTTTGGACTAGTCCTTACAGTTAAATGTACTTGCAGACTTTGAGAGCCATTCCTAAGACCTGTGACAGTAATTGTAACATAGTATTTTAGAAAGTTGAAGTCATATTTTAGCTGTTAGGATGCTGTTTTATTTTTCCTTCTATGCTCTTTTTAACCCTGCAATACTCACAGGTCTAGTGTGTTTGAGTTGATGGAGTAGATACAAAAAATTAAGGAATTTTACATACATATATAGGATTTTACCACTTATCCGACATTTAGTTGGAAGTAAAATGTATTTTTCTATAATAGGTAATGAATTAATGAATGAAAAGACTGTATACGGCAGTACAATAGCTTTGCCACACATAGGACAAGAGATTGCATCCCCTTGTGGTCAACTAAGGGCCTAGGGGGCTAAAGGCCTAGGGAGACTCAGTTTTTAATTAAAAAAAAAGGGCGACATGTCAGAAAATAAGTGCTTCCACGCCAGTTTTAAGGTGCATTAAATGAGTGTATAATGCACCTGAATAAATAAACCTGTCAAAAATCTGGTGTGTGGTATACCTTTTATAGCATATTTAATGCGCCTAATTTAGGCGTATACCAAAAAAAAAAGGGGCATAGCATTTCACTGCTAACATATTTGATGCGCCTACTTTAGGTGCATTGAAAAGTATCAAAAGCGCCTAGTTTTGTTGTACGACAGTTCATTTATATAGAGAATACAGTGTCAATAGTTTTTTGGTACAAAACACTGTACACCAAAAAAATGGTTCAGCCCTAATGGGACATGTCGCCCAAATTGTATAAAACAAGAATACATTTTAAAAGTTCAAAACAATCCCCTTTTGCATTGCACAAATAAAAAAAAAGTTTTAAAAATTTTGAATAAAAAGGGATAAAAAACTTTTATGTATCCCGAAATGGTACCAATAAAAACTAGACATCAGCCTGTAAAAACTGAGACTGAAAAATGAATGCATTTTTGATCACAGAAAATGACATTTCAGCCATAATTTTAAAAATAGAATTTTTTTTCTTTCTTTTAAAGTAATAAAACATAATGAAATTCTGCAAATTTGCTATCACTGAAATTGTATCAACCTACAGAATACAAAAAGACACATACATTTTACTGAAGATTGAACTTAAGAAAAACGAAACTCCCTGCAAATATGGCATGAATGTGCTTTCTTTATATTCCAACACATATATAATTTGTTTGGGGTATTTCCCACTACATTATATGTTATAGTTAATGGTTAAAATGAAAAGTACATCCTTACTGTACAAAGCAAGCCCTTATATGGCTATGTAGATAATAAAAAAGGGCTCTTGGAAGGTAAGGAGGAAAAAAATGAAAAACTAAAATCTGAAAATAGCTGCTACCTGAAGGGGTTAATAATTAAACGTAACCCCCGCCCTCATCTCCGGTCCATCTCGCTCCCATTGTTTGACAGGATTTTCTGCATATTCCTGGAACAGAAATCCTGCAGACAAACTAGAGGTGATCTCCTGTAAATCTGTTTAACTTCAGCTGGGAAACAACTGTGGATAAGGTTTTTTTTCAAGGTGGCAGGTTTTAAACATTCTTATGCTCTTTCTCTAGCCAGTTGTCTTACTGTACATCCAGATACAGGTCAGTAAGTAGAAGGAAGAAGGGAACATAACATGTCAGTATTGCTATTTTGTTATATAATACAATTACAATATATTTTAACGAAGGAGATAAGAATAGGAAAAGGTTTTAGTTTTTGATTTATTGATTATTTTTGTACATTTGCTATATTTATTAACCAACAAAAAGACAATATGGACAAGCAATAAAAATCAATAATATAATCTTACAAAACAGCATCAAAACACATGCTAGCCAAAATTATCAAAATATATTCTTTTAAAAATATACAAATGCAATTTGAAGAATAGTATTAAAAAATGTAAATACTACAAATAATTCAGAATGGGAAAGATGAATTTTCTTGGGTAATATACAAACAAAGATATAATTTATCAACTATAAATCTACATGGAAGGCATGAGTCATCAAAGGGAAGGATATATATATATATTAATTTATCAATGAGGCGGTATGAATAAATATGTTGTTAATAAATAAATAAATAAGTAATTAAATGAATAATCACAAATGCAAAGTGCAATCAGTCAAAAATTCAGAGTACTCCATTTTAAAGATTCAAGTATAGAAGGAAGTAAGAATATATAAAATGATGCACACCTTAGGGCCATATGAAAACTGTCTACAGGTGCTTCTCAATAAATTAGAATATTAACCAGTAATTCAATTCAAAAAGGTTAAACTCATATATCATATAGAGCCATTACAAACAGAGTGAACTTTTCCAAGTGTGTATTTATGTTAATCTTGATGACTATGACTTATAGCCAAGGAAAACCCAAAAGTCATTAACTCCAAAAATTAGAAAATTGTATAATACCAACTGTAAAAAAAAAAAAAAATCCAGAACACAAAAATGTTGGCCAAATGAAAAGTATATACAGTAAATACACTCAAACTTGGCAGGGGCTCCTTTTGTATGAATGACTACATTAATGCGGCATGCCATGGAGACGATCAGCCGGTGGCACTGCAGAGGTGTTATGGAAGCCCAGGTTGCTTTGATATCAGCCTTCAGCTCATCTACATTGTTGGGTCTGGTGTTTACAACTCTGGCCCTTTTGCTGCATGGAAAAAGATAGCAGGTGCCGTTAATTAATGAGCAAATGCTCTAGGTACTAGTTCACACCAGCATGTAAAAAACCACAGTATAATACATGGGGAGACTGCTTAAAAATGCAACAATACCAATGAGAATTGCATATGGATAAAGCGATACAGAAGGTAACGCCATCTGTACAGTTATACCATGCTGGGTTTCAGCTTATATCTCCCACAGAAGAAATGTGGGCAAGCTGCCCAGCACTTAGAAGGTACACTGCACAAAATACTTGTACCCTAAGCTCCCCAGTATTTTAGGGCAAAAAGATAACATGCTGGGAAAAATATCAAAATATGAGGTATTAGTTGATGGATACACTGAATCCCAGCAGCAGGCGACTCTGGCCCTTTTGCTGCATGGGAAAAGATAGCAGGTGCCGTTAATTAATGAGCAAATGCTCTAGGTACTAGTTCACACCAGCATGTAAAAAAACACAGTATAATACATGGGGAGACTGCTTAAAAATGCAACAATACCAATGAGAATTGCATATGGATAAAGCGATACAGAGGGTAACACCATCTGTACAGTTATACCATGCTGGGTTTCAGCTTATATCTCCCACAAAAGAAATGTGGGCAAGCTGCCCAGCACTTAGAAGGTACACTGCACAAAATACTTGTACTCTAAGCTCCCCAGTATTTTAGGGCAAAAAGATAACATGCTGGGAAAAATATCAAAATATGAGGTATTAGTTGTTACAGTAGCTACAGCATGGTATAACTGTACAGATGGCGTTACCCTCTGTATCGCTTGATCCATATGCAATTCTCATTGGTATTGTTGCATTTTTAAGCAGTCTCCCCATGTATTATACTGTGGTGTTTTGCATGCTGGTGTGAACTAGTACCTATAGCATTTGCTCATTAATTAACGGCACTTGCTATCTTTTCCCATGCAGCAAAAGGGCCAGAGTCGCCTGCTGCTGGGATTCAGTGTATCCATCAACTAACACCTCATATTTTGATATTTTTCCCAGCATGTTATCTTTTTGCCCTAAAATACTGGGGAGCTTAGGGTACAAGTATTTTGTGCAGTGTACCTTCTAAGTGTTGGGCAGCTTGTCCACATTTCTTTTGTGGGGGATATAAGCTGAAACCCAGCATGGTATAACTGTACAGATGGCGTTACCCTCTATATCGATTGATCCATATGCAATTCTCATTGGTATTGTTGCCTTTTTAAGCAGTCTCCCCATGTATTCTACTGTGGTTTTTTGCATGCTGGTGTGAACTAGTACCTAGAGCATTTGCTCATTAATTAACGGCACCTGCTATCTTTTCCCATGCAGCAAAAGGGCCAGAGTCGCCTACTGCTGGGATTCAGTGTATCCATCAGCCTTTGACGCTGTAAGTGTAGCTCTGTGATTTTTTGGTAATTCATGTCCCATTTTTCTGTGACTTTGGGTCTGGTGTTTCTCATCTTTCTATTGACAATGCCCCATAATTCTCTATGAGGTTGAAGGGGTTGTCTCACTACGAGGATCATAGTTTAAAATGAGGGGACCACATATCTAAGTATGTATGTCCTTGTTTACCATTAGCAAAGTGCTATGGTTTAACCCCTTAAGCACCAGGCCTGAAAAATAGTTAATGACCAGAACATTTTTTTTTTGTTTTTGCCTCCTTGCGTTTCAACAATTGTAACTTTTTTATTTTTTCAATGACGCAGTTGTATGAGGCCTCGTTTTATTCGAGACGAGTTGTACTTTGTGGGGGAATAGTTTAAGATCACTTAAATAAATAAATAATTGCAGAATATGTTTTCAATTTTTTGTAATATTTTATTTTTTTTTACATTTTTTTTTTACACCCTTCACATTTCACACTTAATAACTTGTTAGATTAATTCTATGGGTTATTACGGTCGTGTGGATACCTAATATGTGTAGGTTTTTTGTGTGTTTAATGTATGCACAATTATTTTTTATTAAATATTTATTTTTATTTCATTATTTATTTTTGTATTCTTTTTTTTTTACACTATTTATGTTTTTTTTTACTTTTTTTAAAATCCCATGAAGGGAGAACTGTTTTACATTTTTTTTTTACACTTATTAATGTATTAGCATATTCATATATGCTAATACTTTATAATCTGTGTCAGTTTGACACAGGCAGTGATCAGGACAGCACACAGTCTGGCCTGATCACTGACTTATTACACAGACACCCCTCGGGCTCTGTTGGGTCACCGGGTGTTCCAGTCACCCGACAGAGCAGGGAAACCCTTTGATTGTGCTGTAGTGACAATCCACGGCAATCAAAGGGTTAAAGCACCGGGGAGTGGAGGTTTTCCCCACTCCCTGATGCTCGTAGGAGCTGCGCTGGGAACAGGACTGTGTAGTACAGCCTCGATCTTAGCACTGCTGTGGCGCCGGGCACCGCACACTCCGATGTCTGCAGCAACGCCAAAAGACATCGCTGTAGACGAATGACCTGAAATGCCCGCCATCAAAAGACGGTTGGCGGTCGTTAAGGCTGTGTTCACACGGCAATAATTGCGGGACTTTTTTTGCCCGCAATTACGCCGTGTGCTCGGGAGCAGGGGTGGGGCGGGGAGCAGGCAGCCCGCAGGCCCCATAGACATTCATTATTCATGGCGCGTATAGGCCGTGGATAATTGACATGTCACTTATCTCCCCACTCGCCGTATTGTGCGAGCCGGGAGAGGAGACGTAATCCATAGTTCTCTATGAGAACTGTGGAAATACCGCGCGAAATATGGGGCAAGATACGTCCCATTCTAAGCCGTGTGAACATAGCCTAATGAGTTAAGAGAACTGGCTGTTTCATTTGTGCTTAGCAATGGTGTTTGAGTGCAGGTCGGGTTATTCCCAGCTAAAGCTTTAGTGGCTGACAGCTGAGCATTCTGCCCTGCCCAGGTCCCGGACGAGAACATGCAGCTAAGGAGAAGCAGTGAACAGGTCGCGGATGGGAATGAGCAGGGGGTGTATGTAAAAGTAGCAGTGTGCACGGACGAGGTGTGTGTATTGGCAGGAGCACTGTAGAGATCTGTGTATCAGCAGGAGAGAGAGAGATAACTCAGAAGTCCCATGTAAGAGGTGGAGTCTTACATCAGCGGACCCACGGAAATGTCATGTCCAGTCCCACGTAACACAAAAAGAGAAAACACAGGAGTCCCATATAAGATGTGCAGTCTTACATCGGCGAACCCACGTAAATCTCATGAGCAGTTCCACGTTAAAAAAAATTTTTGAGACAGATGTGAGGTCCCACATAAACCCCTTGTGATACAGATGTGCAGACCCATGTAAATACAAACAGATAAAGCATATAGTTTTGTTCTGTAGAGGTCAGAGGTGTAATAATCTGCAGGATTTTCAAATGCCCATTCTAGTTACAAAGTATGTAGAGAGAGCGAGAAATTTAGATATGCACTATCAAGTTACACTTAGCTTGTCCCTTCCAGCTGAGAACCTCTCCCTTCCCCCAGCTCACATAGAATAAGACCTCTTGTGCACACTTTTGTGGCGTGTCTGCAGAGGGTGAAGATATGCCCTCCTGGGGGAGAAACATGCCCCTCCATTTCACAAGCTCTGCTTTGGCAACCAGCATAAACGGAGACCAACTGTTGTAACGAGGCAACCCCTTAAAGGTCTGGCAAGTTTGCTGGCCATTCAAGCACAATTATACTGTGGTTATTAACCCCTTAACAACCTTGGGGGTATGAGTACGTCCCAGGGCCGGTAAGGGGCTTTGTAGGGGGATCGCTCCGCGACCCCCCCGCACAGCTGCCGGGTGTTAGCGGCTAATCGCCGCTAACACCCGGCAGTAACAGATGAAGATGGCCACGGCGTCTGAATGAACGCCGATCGATGACACGCACCGATCGTTACAGTCATCGCGAGCTGCGCCGATCCGATAACCGGGCATGGTGGGGGGGAGCCTTGTGAAGGCTCCCGTCACTTTCTCTGGCCGGTTTGCCCCACTTCCGTCCGCAGACAGGAAGTGGGGAAACCGCCATCTTTGTACACCCTAATGCATTGCCTAACATAACGGAAACCATACATGTTTGGGATTGCCGGATGCGTAAAACCTGTAGAATACAGATAACACATTATATTTACCGAAGATTGAAAGCCTTAAAAGCAAAACCCCCGCAAACATGGTGAAAATACTTTTTTTTCACAATTTTTCCCACTTGGAATTTTTTTGCGGTTACCCAGTATATTCTATAGTATAGTGAATAACAACATTAGAAAGTACATCTTGTCCCGCAAAATAAAAGCCCTCATGTGTCTATGTAGGTGGAAAAATAAAAAAGTTATGGCTTTCAGAAGGCGAGGAGGGAAAAACGAACGTGTCACCAAAAAAAAACTCCTGGTCCTTAAGGGGTTAAACCAGGTATTGGTACTTTTGGCAGTGTGGACAGGTACCAAGTTCTGCTGGAAAATGAAAATTCCATCTCCAAAAAGCTTGCCGGAAGAGGGAAGCATGAAGTGCTCTAAAATTTCCTGGTAAAACACAATGGACCTACACCAACAGATGACATGACTACCCAAACCATCACTGATTGTGGAAACTTCACAATAGACCTCAAGCAGACCTTATGAATGGCTTGACATGAAGAGCTCACACCTTTATTACAGAGCTGTCCCAAATATTATCAACTCAAGATTTGTGAAGATGAATTTGTCCCCTCTTCCAATCAGGTTCTTTTTCAGGTTTACTAATCAAAATATAAAAGCAGAAGACTTTAGGGGACATGTATGAATACTGTCTAGGTCTAATACTTTCTTAGTTGCCCACAGAAACCAGTCAGAATGCCCCTTTCATTATTTCAGAGCACTATGTGAAATGAAGGGGAGGGAGGCGCTGAATGGTTGCTATGGGCAACAAAGACAGTCTTAGACCTAGACAGTTTTCATACATGAGGCCCAATGTTTTCTCTGAGTAGTGTAAAGAAGTATGGTCACAGTATATATCACCAAAGAAGAAGAGCAGCCAAAGTAAAATCCCTATACACGTTTCTAGGAAACCTATATTTCGTTTATCTAGTTAATTGGCTTGAATAACAACACAAAGCATTATAACTCTAATTTTCAGAATTATTTCTAGATTTGAATACAAAGGGCCTCATATATGAAAACTGTCTCGGTGTAAGACTGTCTTTGTTGCCCATAGCGACCACTCAGAGCTCCCCTCTCATCTCAGATAGTGCTCTGAAAAGATGAACGGGGAGCTCTGAATGGTCGCTATGGGCAACAAAGTCAGTCTTACACCGAGACAGTTTTCATATATGAAGCCCAATTCTTTTTATTTTTTTGTCTGCACACATTGTTCTTTCTTTCTTTTTATATAAGCCATACTTAAAGAACCAAAATCAGTAGACAAAAGTGATTCAAACACAAATATCTATATCTTTATAACTGATTATAAGTGCCCGATAACACACATGTAAAATCGTTGTCTGAATGACGCTGCTGATTTTACAGTGTAAATCACTTTACAGTCGAATTGGACGCTGATTCTGAAGGCGGAATCTGCACCTAACATCAGCATCCGAATCCACCATGTGAACATACCCCTAGAAGGAAAGATTCTGATTGCCAGACTGCTTTCCTTGAGCACCATAAATGTCCTTTTAAAGCTTCCACGATGCATTCATATGATAAATGCACACTGATGCAAGTTGATACACTTTATCAGCAGTCTGTCTAAGGCCATGTCCCCACGGCATGGTTTTTTAGCCAGTTCTCGGTATTGAAAATCGGCTGCACACCGGCTGAAAATCTTTTAAACGGCCCTCTATGGAAAATCCGTGCACAGATTTTCGGCCCAGCTGTTTTTCAGACCGCCGATGGTCCAAAACACATAGAACATGTTCATTCTTCCGTCTGGTTTTCAGACGGAATATGAACATCTCAATGTGAAGGGAGAGGGCATTTCTCCGCACAGCACGAAAACAGGACACATAGCGGTCGGTTAAACCGAATAAGAACAAGATATAATTAGCTGTTTTCACAATAACAATAACAAGTATTTGTTTTTTTCCAAATGATTATCTTACCCCTGGGTGCAATGAGCCTATGTGTAGGTACAGTGACTTCTTGTGGCTACATACTACACAGCAATAGGCATTGCCTATACTATCATGGTGTGCCTCTGTATGAAACCATGTTAGGTAGATGTCTTCCTCACTGATGTAGCTATAAAATTCTCGGGGGCCTTTTTTATTTGTTGCTGATTTCATATGGACAAAAAAAGGAGATAAAGGCATTACTTTAAGGAACTAAACCAATCCTTTAAGTCACCCTGCAATGTTTAGCCTTTACAGGAGCCCAGTGAGAGATGAAACATTGCATGGGTGACTAAAAAGATAGCTTTTTCTCTGTTTCAAAGTGTCTCCCCTTTTTGGTCTCTGACACTGGCTTCATGTAGTGATATTTTACAGTTGTACTATTAGGCTACGTCTACACTGCATCAGACAAAAAACTGACATTTTTTTTCTAATGCAGGACCATATTTTTTGTAACACTTTGTACAAAAACGCAGTCACTTTTTTTACATTGCCCATACAACTGTATTGTATAGGAAGACGCCAAGAAAACTTAAAGCGCCGGATATTATACAACATGTTTTATACTACGCCGGCACCAGAAGATGAGCAGAGAAAAGACGAGCTGTGGAGACTACAGCTCCTTTTCTATTGCCGCCTACGGGGCGCTTTTTAAAACTAAAAGCACTGAAGGTACGATCATAAAGCTGTGCAGTGGATGTGGAGACATAGCCTTAGAAGCAAACTTGTAATTTATTTCTTTTTTACACAATCATTAGACAATCATTAGACAACTTCAGAAGCATAATGCAAGAACATGGCATTCATGGATTTCCCCAGGGCCTAAGCACCTTTATATGCCACTGATATTGTATGGAGGAACATATGTACCACATGGCAAATGGAGTCATATCCTACATGTGTGATACATGTATGTCTCTATATGAATATAAAGACATGATAGGCCCTGAAGGATGTTAAAGTACAAATGTTAAATACAAATGTTAAATGAGGTTTAATTTGTATAGCTAATGATTGGTTAGAAATGTTTTCACTATAGACAAAGTTGTTGTTGTAGTAATAATAATAATAATAATAATAATTATTATTATTACGAAAGTACATTATTGGTTATTTTGGAAAAAAAATATATACCTGCAGACTTCTTAAGATCTCACTTCAAGTGTTTTGAAAAATGTGAAGAAACATTTTTACGAAATAGACAGTAGCAGACAGATATTTATTTAGTGAATCAGTCTGATGCAGTACATAAATCATGCAGTGCGTCAAGCTCACAAAATGATTTAAGCATCTCATATAAACAGATCAATTTTTATCATCGAAGCAATGTTTACAATAAGTTTGAAGGATCTCTTTCCTAATTACAATAGGCAAGTTAAGAAAAACAATCTGTTCTAAAAAAACATATAGTAAATCAGATGTTCTTGGAAGTGAACCATCCATGGAGGTAATGGGGCATGATTAAATGTTCAGCCATGCAGTGTGGTTTAGCAGGTTTAATAATTTTACAAGTAACATAGACTTGGTGTCATATTATGAATGGCATAGGTAAGATGGTGTCATATTATGAAGAAGCCTGTTTGATATGATAAGATAAAATGTATAAATATAAAGTAACATAAAATATTATTTACTATGTTAGATTTAATTGATAGTGCCTGTAGAGTATTGTAAATTAGATGTCATGTCATGTGTGAAAATCTAGTGATATCAGACAACAGGTCTGTGAGTTGAATATTGCATATGAATCCTGGATTCATATTTAAGATGCAGATGAAGTACGGTGCATGCCCACAGGTAATTATGAATGTCTCATAAATTAGATTTCAGCATAACAATACACACACATTTATTTACAATAGCAATTTAGAAATGGCAATTTCTGCTGTTTCTACGCTTGATAGTATTCTGGCATCCGAAGCATAGACTAACATGTGCTCTAACACTTCTTATTCATCATTATGTTTAGCTAAATCTGCTACCATTGTTGTTTTTACTAAAAAAAAAGTCAGATATTCTAATTTTTTGCTTAACTGCCATTTATTACAAAGCAACAAAAGGTACGGAAGGATTACACTTCTAGTGTAAGAAATAAGAACGTGAAAAGAACTGTTGGAAGTCTACAGAACACAGTACATTGGTAGGCTATAGGTGTTGAATTCAACAAGTATAGTTGAATCCCAATGATGATCTCAGAAAGCCTAATTTCTTTATTTTTATTTAACCACCATTTCTCAGTGCTCCCTTTACTTGTGTCTGTGCCTAACAGTAAATGAAGGTCTCGTTGAAGTCGAAGGTGGGCTTAAGCAATTTTGCGCAAAAGTGTGAACAAAGAACCTCATAAAACTTTCGTGTTTTTTTTTTAAAGTAGAAAGTTTTTTTCAACGTATTCTATTTTTGTGTGCTGCTGTTATTTTTATGTGTAACAGTAAATGAAGACAGCTCTTTCTTTTGCAGGAATGATGTGATATCAGAGACCATATGGACGACTTGACCAGCACATCAGTTAATATTTTGACTTCATTGATAAACCCATAGATAGGATATTCAAGCACAGTGCTTACATGATACCATAAGAAAGAGACACGCCAGAGAACATTTTAACAGTTTACGCATTTCAGGCTATAGCTGCTATGACTAAGGACTTATTGTCTGAAATGTATAAGTTGTTAACATGTTCTCTGGCGTGTCTTTTTCTTATGGGATCATATGAACACTGTGCTTGGATATCCTTTTATCTATAGATTTATAAATAAAGTGAAAATTTAAACTGTTGATCTGATCAAGTTGTCCACCTGGTTTATGATCTCCTTTGAAAACAGCTCTTTACCATGCACACTCCAAGTGAGCAGGATAGCCTTATTTTTTTTCCTTTGGATAGCATGATATGATGATAATAATAATAATAATAATAATAATAATAATAATAATAATAATAATAATAATCTTTATTTATATAGCGCCAACATATTCCGCAGCACTTTACAATTTAGAGGGTATAAGTCCAGACAAGGAGAACAAACGGTACAAAAAGCTACTTACAGATCAGACACGAGGTATGTGGGTCCTGCTCCCAAGAGCTTACAATCTATTAGGATGTGTGAGTGAGACAAAGGGTGAGAAGTGCTTAGTTTACAATGGTCCAGCCATGTTACATAAATATGGGTTAGTGTACACAAAAAGTAGATGAACCTGCCTGATACAGCACTAGAGGGCACATATGGGCTCATAACAAAAAAATTGGACTTCCAGTTTGTTGCTTGTATTTCAGTGCTGGATATTTGCATCTGCAAAAGGAAAAACATCAGTGGTAATAATAACAATAATTTTACCGTTTATTTTAAAAATAGCATAATAGTCCCAAATAGTACAATATTCGCTTTATTGATCTCTATGGGGTTGCGTCTGGCAGAATACATTTCATATGGTACCCCAACAGATATATTAGATGTAGTGTATATCCCTGTGTGAATGGCCCCTCACATGTATGTATTAAAGAAGAACAGTTTGATCTCTCGATTAGAGTAGCCTTACAACTATAAATAATGTACACATATAAAAAAAATTCAAAATAATGTTATATTATATATAATTAGTGATGAGCGATTACGTCGACTATCGTCACCATGTCGATAGTCGATATAGTCAATTATCAAGACGATTTCCGATAGTCGATAATAGATTATCGCCGATGACCATTAAAGTCTATGGGAGAAGAATAACACCTTCATTCTTACACCCAAACAGGGCTGGAGAAGCTGGAATTAACATCCACAACAGTCAAATGGATACGTGCTACATCTTAGGCAACACACTTAGGTTATAAACGTCACAGAAAAAAAGTCACAGACAATTCACTATTCCTGAATTGTACCACATCCTGACCCTTAAACCTGCATGACCCACAAATTAAAAAGTGCTAGAAGGCAGTATGATTTGAACCATAATTTTACTTGAACTGGACATTGAATATCCCTGTCCTGGAACGCAGCATGAGCCCCAAACCTGCAGGAACCCAGATTAAAAAGTGCCATAAAAAGGAGTCTTTCAACCACCATTTTAGTTTCACTGGACATAGACTATCCCTGTCCTGGGCCACAGCATGAGCCTCAAACCTGCATGAACCCAGATTAAAAAGTGCCGGAAAAGGAGTCTTTCAACCACCATTTTAGTTGAACTGGACATAGACTATCCCTGTCCTGGGCCACAGCATGAGCCTCAAACCTGCATGACCCCATATTAAAAAGTGCCAGAAAAGGAGTTTTTCAACCACCATTTTAGTTGAACTGGACATTGACAAACCCTGTCCTGGGCCACAGCATGAGACCCAAACCTGCATGATCCCCAGATTTAAAAACTGACGGAAAAAGTAGTCTTTCAACCACCATTTTAGTTTCACTAGACATAGACTATCCCTGTCCTGGGCCACAGCATAAACCCCAAACCTGCATGATCCAAGATTAAAAGTTGCCGGAAAAAGGAGTCTTTCAACCACCATTTTAGTGGAACTGGACATAGACTATCCCTGTCCTGGGCCACAGCATGAGCCCCAAACCTGCATGACCCCCAGATTAAAAAGTGCTGGAAAAAGGAGTCTTTCAACCACCATTTTAGTTTCACTGGACATTGACTTTTCCTGTCCTGGGCCACAGCATGAGCCCCAAACCTGCATGACCCCAGATTAAAAAGTGCACGGAAAAAGGAGTCTTTCAACCACCATTTTAGTTGAACTGGTCATAGACTATCCCTATTTGAAATGTATAAGGATAATAAAAGGTGGGTTTTGCACCTATGAAATACACCTGCAATTACTAGCAAATTTCTGTATGGTAATATAAGTACAAGATGGGTCTTTGAACAAAACTGAGCTGCGCCAAAGTGAAAACACGTAATTAAATTGTGTACTGATAATAATAGGTGGTTTTTGCACCTATGAAATACAACACCAATTACTAGCAAATTTCTGTATGGTAATATCCGTACAAGATGGGTTTTTTAACAAAAATGGCCTGCGCCAAAGTGAACAAAACCTAATTAAATTGTGTACGGATAATAAAATGTGTTTTTTGCACCTATAAATACACCTGTGGTGACTAGAACAGTTCTGTATCCTATTGTGAGTGCAAAGTGGGTCTTTGAACTAAACTGAGCTGCGCCAAAGTGAAAATAAACCTAATTAAATTGTGTACGGATAATAAAAGGTGAGTTTTGCACCTATCAAATACACCTGCAGTTACTAGAAAAGATCTGTTTCTAAAGAAGTACGGATGCACAAAATAAAAGTAATTTTTCACCAAAAATTTCCCAAAAAAATTGTTTAATAAAAACCCCATTTCAATGCAGGGTCAAAGCAGAGTTGGGCGCACAATACCCCATTCTTTTCAAAAGCCTCCCTTTTCCTGCCGCCTGTCTTTTGATCGCCCGCCCCCCGGGCCCTCCCCCTCCCGGGCTGTACACGCTAGATGCCCTTTTTAAAATTTTCCCCGCCTACGTAACTAAAAATGAAATTCTCTAATTACCTATGTTTTTAATGTTCACAAAAAAAAACATATTTTTTCGGGTGTGAAAAAAGAGAAATTTTCCTGGCTGTAGTAAAGAGACCGAGCCCCAACGTCCTGCTCTTATGAGACACAGACCCCACACTGGTGAAAGGGAAAGGGGTGTTCTATGTAAAACCGGGGTCATGTGATTTTTCCCGCCAATCACAACCATACACAATTTCCCGTCATGAAGTCGCCCCAAAACCCCGCTCAAACCCCCCTCTTTCTTAAGCTGATTTGGTTTGGCCCCTTTAAAAAGACAGAAAGCCGCGGGGGCAATGGGGCAATATTAATTAAATTAAGCCAGATTTTTTGCCCCAAATTTTTTGGGGTGATCGAAAAAAATTTCCCAAAAAAAAATAAAAACCGTGCCGATTTAAAATTTTTTCGATAATAATCGCTCAACATTATATATACTGTAATGTGTAAATTACAGTTAGTGGAGGGAGTTGTGTGGGTGGGTTTTTGGTTTATAGGTAAAAATCCCTTTTAACCCTTCACAGAAAAAGCTGTAATGGGGGCCCTATTAGTATTCGAGCTAAGAAAATATATTAATTTTGATCTTTATGATTTTATTTTTGGATAATTTACATCGAAAAATTTTGGGTAACCCCCAACTGTTTGGTTGGTGTTCAAAAAGATAAAAAATAAGGTTGGGCAAACCCATTTTTAAAGAATATATTTTAAAAACGGGCAGCTATAAATGTCCCCTTTAGTTAATAAAAATGGAAAAGTTCATTTTAAAAATTTTTTTACTGTTATAACTTTTTTTTTCTTAGATTTTCCTTTAGCAAAAGGGGTGTTTCATAAAGTATTTCACTGCATCCTATACGCTAAAAATATAGTACATATGAAACGTATATGCTTAGGTTTTATCAATGCAAATTCCCCAACTTTTATGCCCAGTTTCTTTTTGGGAAATTACAAGCAATTTTCATTATCTTTTTTTAGTAATGTTGTAAGTCTTCAGGCCAGTTTTCATAGCAATAGTTTGCTTTGTGAGTCATTATCTCTCTTTTTTTTAGTTTTCTGCTAAAAAATATATGCTTTTGGGGGCATGTTATCTCAAATTTAAAAAAAGGGGGGAGGGAAATTTTATGGATTCAAAAAGGGTTTAAAAAAATTCTTTATTGGAGCTTATTGGTAGTGTATTGGAGCTGTCATGCTGAAATAGTACAAAGGGTGTATCTTGCTTGTTCATTTCTCCAGTAAACATGTGAAAACGGGAACACACACAGGGTAAAATTGAGCTATGCATGGTTCATAAAAACAAGTACACTAGATATAGGTTACTAGATAAATAATTAAAGGGGTATTCTTGTTTCATTGATTAGCTTTAAACATGTAAGCAAAGGTAAATAAGGATTTTACCAAATAAATTGCAGTTCTGATTTTGCTTCTCTACAGAATTAGGAGCAGTTCTTATGTCCTACTTTTGCAGACAAGCTTCCTTAGTTATTGATGACTCACTCCCTGATTTGTGCCTTATCTTGAAATATAGAGTTAACCTACTGACCAGCTTTAGAGTTATGTAGCCTTATGCACTACAGTTTACAAACCTTCTGCAATCATCTCACTGTAACAGGATCAACAAGGAAAAGCAGAACTGATATGGCAATCACTGCTATAGACCCATCCACAGTCTGATTGTGAAGTGTCTGAAGTTGTCTGTGGCTCTGTAACACAGCATGGTGAGAAAACTTCTTTAAAGGAGTTCTCTGGGAAATGAAGAAAAATACATACATAAACTACATGTCATAATGAAAAACATGCCTAAATACCGTTAATTAGAAAAGTCTGCTTGTTTTATCTAGGGAATAATTATTATAGCAGAAGAAAATGGCCACCAGGCTCCTTCCTGTGCAGAAACCTATCCTGGAATGCAGAGTACAGCAGTAGAGTCCAATGTAAGTATATAACTACACCAAAATGAAGATGTATACTTACATTGGACTCTAGTGGATTGTAATATCCTATATACCCAGAACTTTTAATAATCCCTTTATTAAATAGTGTGCCGAGCAACAAAGAGTACAGCAGTAGGACAAACTCTGAGTTACTTCCTGGTTAAGCTGACTGACATCACTGAGTATGTGTGCTATAATCAGCCTGATAAACTTGTAGTGTTAGGGACAGATCGCAGTGTAGAAAGAAGACTATTTAAAATAAAAGTATATATGCTATATATATGTGTATGTGTGTATATATCATATGTTATGTTGTATACATATATGTGGTATAAATAAATATATATAGATAAATATATATATAAATATATATATATAAAGACAAGATATACATATATATATGTGGTGTTTTTATATAAACATACAAATACATGTACAACACACATAAATATATTTATATATATATATATATATAATAAAATATATATATATCTATTATATATTATAATATATATATAAATAGTATATATACGTTTGTATATAAAATTCATTAGGTGTGCGTAAAAAGTCTACAAAATCCAGATCTCAGCTGGGAGGGATCAGGCTACAGTACAGTAACTCCGCTCACTTGCCTAGTGAGGAGGAAAATCCAACATGCCAATTAAATGTAATGTAGCAGCATTTGTAAATAGTTCACACACTGGATTGTGACAGATATGTACTGCTTATCTTTAGTATTACTGCACTCTATGGGCGACATGTATGAACGGGTCTTGGCGCCAGTTTTTTTGGCGTATACATAGCTCCTCCCGGTCCCGGAAACCCCCTGTCGGACGCAGGATTCCGTGTTAGGCGCAGCGTTCGCCACTTTTCCAGCTGCGCCCTCACATGAAGGGGCGGGCAGTTGTGGCGCGGTGTGGCGCGGTGGTTAAGGCGTTCCGGGCGGGACAACGGCGCGCTCGAAAACTCCGGGCATATACTATCCGCGAGTCGGCAAAGTGAGGCGCAGTGCAGCGCGCTCGGCACTGCTCCGACAGAGCAGACCTAGTTTATTGTGGTCTAAATGTCTCCGCGTCGGCGAAGTGAAGCAGGATCTGGAATATGCGAGAAGCAATAGAAGAATCGCGACAGAAATCTACGCCGCTCACCGCATCCGTGCAGAGGAGTTATGAATCCGAAAAATCACCGTTTATAAAGGCGGAAAACATTGTCAGAAAATAGCTGAACCTCAAAAATAAACATAATAAAAAAAAAATCACTTTCCCAAAATCTAGAGCCCCTATATCAAGAAATCGGATATTGGAAATTGCCGGGAATTATACAGTAAAATTCAAATCTGAAAACTATTCCATTGGTCTGGCATAAACCGACCAATCGGAATGAGGAGGCGACATTGAACCATTAAACCCATTAAACCTAAATGGAGAACGATTTACCAATCAAATCAACTGGCGTGACATTCAAAATACAGTAAAAATGCAGAAAAAGAAAGCTATTGGTTTGAGCTAGCGGGGGCTTGGCTAGCTCAGCCCAATCAGAAAAGGAGCGACAAATACCCATTATCATACTATGGAGAATTTTTAACCAATCAAAATCCAAGCGGGACTGACAGTTCGAAAATAACAGTAAAAAGTCAAAAAAGAGCTGATTGGTTAATGCGGCGGGGGCTATGGCTATCCCAGCAAATCAGAGCGCGAGCTACATCTCCCATTGTAGTCTATGGAGAAGATGGGCGCCAATCCAATCTCGGGGCTCAGCGCCTGCGGCATGGAGTAATGAATAAAAAAATAATTTATATTAAGTGTAAAACAGTATCAATAAAGCGCTGAAACCTTCTTTAAAAATAAACACTTAAATCCCTAACAACGCGTTTGTCGCCGAGACCGCGCTACATTAAGAATTGCAATAGAGAGAATTGCCGGGAAATACAGTTAATCAAATAGTTTTTAAGCTTTTCTCATTGGTCGCATAAACCAGGCCAATCAGAATCGGAGCGACAGTCAACCCATTAAAACCTATGGAGAACTATTGACCAATCAGAAAAAGGCGGGACAGTTCAAAATACAGTAAAAATGCAGAAAAGAGCTGATTATGCTGAGCTATCCTGGGCTTGGCTATCTCGGCATCAGAATCGAGCGACGGAACCCATTAAATCCTATGGAGAATTATAGACCAATCATATTCAAAGGCGGTACACGTTCAATAAACAATAAAAAGAGAAAAAGCTGATTGGTTGAAGCGGCGGGGGCTCGTCCAGCTTAGCCAATCAGAGCGCTAGCAACTTCTCATAAGAGTATCTATGGTGGAAAAGAAATGCAAGCGAGTCTGTTTGTGATTGGCTAAATTAAAAGAGGCGCGGTTATTTGGACCAATGGAAGCGAGCGAACGCTCCTATGGGGTTTTCTAATGCAATCTGAAATAAAACTGTACATGGCCGAAATGAAAATGAATAAGACCTCACGGAAGTGGTCCTGATGTGTATATAAAATGAATAATAATATGGGGGTAAAGAACAAAAAATTAAATCAATAAAATCCTGTTTATTTCTTTATTTTCGTTACCCCAATACTGTTTGGATCCTTGCCTAACAAAAATAAAGAAATAAACCTGATTTTATTGATTTAATAATTTTTTTATTTTACCCCCATATTATTATTCATTATATATACACATCGGACAACTTTGGCAGTATTATCATTTGATTTCGGCCTGTAAAGTTTTAATTCAGAATGCATTATAAAACCCATAAGAGCGTCGCTTTCTCTCCCATGGTCCAAATAACCGCGCCTCAATTACTTATGCCAATCACAAACAGAGCTCGCTCTGCATTTCTTTCCATAGAACTCTATAAGAAAGTAGCTCGGCTCTGATTGGCTAAGCTGGACGAGCCCCCTCCGCTTTCAACCATCAGCTCTTTCTGCCTTTTTACTTAACTGTATTTAAACTGTCCCCGCCTTGAATTGATTGGTCAATATTTCTCCATAGGTTAGAATGGGTCCCTGTCGCCCGATTTCTGATTGGTCCAATTCTCTCCATAGGTTAGAATGGCCACTGTCGCTTCTATTTCTGATTGGCTGGTTTATTGCCGACCAATCAGAAGAGCTTAAACAATTTGAATTACAGTATTTCCTGGCAATTCTCTCTATTGCAATTCCGTATGTAGTGTCGGTCTCGGCGACAAAAACGCTTTGTTAGGGATTTAACTGATTCATATTTTTAGAGAAGGTTTTCAGCGCTTTATCTGATAATGTTTTACAACTTTAATAAAAATGATTTTTATCATACTCCATGCTGCAAGCTGCTCTAAGCGCCGAGATTGCATTGCGCCCATCACTCCATAGACTACAATGGGAAGAAGTAGCTCAGCGCTCTGAATGGCTGTGATAGCCAAGCCCCTGCTAGCTCAACCAATCAGCTCTTTTCCTGCCTTTTTTTTACTGTAGATTTTTAAACTGTCCCGCCTTTGATTTTGATTGGTTCCAAACGTTCTCCATAGGATATAATGGTCTTTGCACTCCTATTCTGTTGGGTCCATTTCTCCTCACATAGCTTATAAAGGGTTTAGTCGCTCCTATTCTTGATTGGCTGTTTTATACCGACCAATCAGAATAGCATAGTGATTTTGAAATTACTTGTATTTTCCCGGCAATTCTTTCTATTGCAATTCCAAATGTAGCGCTGGTCTCGGCGACAAACGCGTTTTTCGGATTAATTGATTTATGTTCTAAAGAATGTATCAGCTCTTTTTTCAGAGAATATTTTACAACTAATAAAAATATTATTTTCTATCATACTCAATGCCGCAGGCGCTGAAGCGCCGAGATGCATTTGCTCCCGATCTACTCCATAGACTACAATGGGAGAAGTAGCTCCGCGCTCTGATTGGCTGGGAAAACCAAGCCACCGCTAGCTCAGCCAATCATCTCTTTTCTGCATTTGTTAAACTGAATTTTTGACACTGTACCCCATTTATTTTGAATTGGTTCAACAAACTTCCCTCCACAGGCTATAATGGGTCTTTGTCCCCACTCCTATTCTGATTGGCCGAGATTAGCCAAGCCCCCGCTAGCTCAGCCAATCAGCTCTTTTCTACTGCATTTTTACTGAGTATTAAGAACTGTCCCAAACCACCTTTTGAATTCTGATTGGGCCAATAGTTCTCTCATAGGTTTTAATGGTTCACTGAAGCTCCTATTTCGATTGGCACGGTTACTTCTGCCACCAATGAGAATAGCTTTCAGATTGAAGTTTACTGTATTTGCCCGCAATTTCAAGATCGCGAATTCTTAATTAGGATATAAAAGTGATTTTGTTTTATGTATTTTTTATTTTTGAGGTTTGAGCTCTTTTTCCTGAGAATTTGAACGCTTAATAAAGGCGATTTTGATTCATACTCCGCACCAACATGTGGAATGATTTCTCGTCTGTTCTCCACCCTGTCTCGCATCGTAATAGATTTCGGTGCAGTCCCTTGCTGCGCCTAAGGTCCCGCACCTGCGCCCATGTCCCCGCACTTGTGCCCCAACCACACACTGGCCGAGACGCAGGGAACTTTTCCCCCGCATGTATGAGCGCACCACCTCGGACGAGAAAATTAGGCGCAGCCACCGCACTGCTCCTATGTCCCCGCAACTGCGCCCCCCACACTGCGAGGCGCGGCGGACTTTTGCCCCATGTAAGACGCACTACCCTCGGCGGCGAAATCATTTAGGCGCAGCGCCACACAGCGCCTAAATTCCCGCACTGCGCCTCAAACACTGTTAGCGCGGCGGACTTTACATAGGATGTATGAGCGCGCCCCAGTGCCGACATAAATCAGGTCGCAAATTTCGCCGGAAAACCGCGAAAGGTGCCCCGAGGCCCGGTGAGAGATTCATACATGTCGCCCTTTGTCTTTTTGTTTTTGCTTTAGTTATCAATATTCAGTTTATAAAAGATCCTGATATACTATTATTAAAATAGTTATGGTATTAGGGTCACATGATATGCAAGGAATGTGTAATAGATTGGGGTGGGGGTAATGTGACATACATTTTTGCCAGTATACAATATATGTAACAATCCAAAAAGAAGAGATCCAGCAAGTGTACCGAAAAACTGGAAAAAGATTTATGAATGCAAAGCTTTACATAGTACAGGGGGTAAAAAATGCTACAAACAAGTAACCAACAACGTGAATAAGGGCCAAGTTGTAGTGCCCGAAACGCGTTGGTTACGTGTTTGTAGCATTTTTTACCCCCTGTACTATGTAAAGCTTTGCATTCATAAATCTTTTTCCAGTTTTTTGGTACACTTGCTGGATTGCTTCTCTTTGGATTGTTGAATTGTCTTATGGTCGGGGACTTAAGGATCCGTGCAGCAGCATCAATTGGATACATATGGGAAGGAGTTCAGGTGTGAATGCTGAAGACTTATAGGTGAGCTCTGCTTCATTCTGTGTACTACCTTTATATATGTAATTTTTTTTATATAGAAACAAAAATATACATACTGAAATAACTGCATATTTATTAAAAATAAATTAAAGAGGTTGTCCACCTCCCCTTTTCAACATGCAGTTTGATGCTGAGGTTAGTGTAAAAAAAACCATACAAAAATGGCTCTGAACTTGCGTTCATTCCTGTGATGTGCTTCTTGGTCCTCTCTGATGGTCACAGAGAGTCCAATGTCACTATTCGGGAACCTTGACAGCCCCTTTAAAAATTCTAAATATATAATGTACAACACAACGTGCCCAGTATCTTATAAAAGGTTTGAAGAACAAAAAGAATGGGCTCATATATTAAACCCACAACATTTAAGATGTATATAAAGGCAAAAAGCTATAAATATACCTTAGCTTCAGGCTATACTTTAATGTAAGTTATCAGGCTTGAAATGCAATTAACAAAACTGTTGTTGCTCATACCTAAGAGACAAATTACAATATGATGCAATAATGAAAGTCATTTTCATGTAATTTCTACTGGAGATATTGGCAGCATCTAGATCACTAGATTATTCTCGAACACTCATTTTACCTTCTTATCAAAATGTAGTTTAAATACATCTTGATCTTCACTATTCAGATCTTCACTAATCAGAGTGACTGATGATCATTGCATATACGCAATAACCTCAAGCATTCTTAAATCATATGTTTCAAATCCAGAATGTATGCAGTCAACTACCAAGCCAAATGTTTGATTTACAGTAATAATCTGTAACTGCAAAATAACCAATTGGTTATTTCAAGCAACATAGAGTTATTTTAGCTTTGTGATTAGAGAGCTTTTAACCCCTTCCTGCCGCAGCCTATTTTTTTTTTTTGTCATACACATTTTTCCTTCCCACCTTCCAAGAGCCATAACTGTTTATTTTTTCATCTACAAAGTCATATTGAGGGCTTGTTTTATGGCAGAACAAGGTGTACTTCTTAATGGTACCATTGATCGTACCATATAATGGACAGAAAACAGTTCACTTGCAGATATTTTATATATACAAATGTTAAAAATAGGGACGACCCTACCTAAATAGGGGACAAACTGGGAGGTATGTGTATATATACATATGCACATGCCTCCCAAGTGTCCCTATTATGGAGGAACAGTCCCTATTTTTAACATTTGTCCCTCTTCACTCTATAAATGTCCCTCTTTTGCATTTGGTAAATAGATTTGGGTCAATAAACTGATTTTCTAGCTTTAAGAAAGTATCTATTGTTTCCTATCTGTTGATTACAAAACAACATTCCTTAATATTTCAGCATTGGATACAATGCACTCCTGAAAATGTGTCCCTTTTTGGCTGTCTAAAAAGTTGACATGTATATGTTTGGGCGTGGTTAGAGGTGTGGCATGATGTGCCCCTCTGTGCAATCTCTAAAAGTTGGAGGTTGTATATATATATATATATATAGTATATAAAGTTGTATATATATTCAAAATGGTGTATCAAGATGGTGTTCCTATTGCTTCATGCCTAAGGCAAAAAGTTATAAATTAATAGGAGCATTAACATGGCATCTATACAAGCAACCGCTCAGCACCCCGCAGTCTCATTGCAGGGAATGATGGGGGGGAAGAACAGAGAGCTGAGGCATCTAAAGGGTTAAACAGTAGATATTAGAGCTGGCTCCAATCCCTGCTGTTAACAGTTGGGGCTACATGTATGAAAACAGTCTAGATCTAAAACTCACTTTGTTGTCCCCATATCAACCAACAAAGAGCCCCGTTCATTCATATAGTGCTCTGGACAAATGGAGAGGGGCGCTCTGATTAGTTGGTTTGGGCAACAAAGTGAGTTTTATGAATGTTTATGAATGTTTTTAATCAGAACAGAGTACAGCTGGAATCTGTCTCCCTTTTAAAGTTTGGAGGCCTACATACTGTAGTTCTTTTTTATAGAGCTTATTTGATTTTCTTAGACAACACTCCATGGCTTCTAATTCTCCAACTTTAAGGTCTCTCCTTTATAAAAAAAAAAAAAAAAAAAAAATTTCCATGAGCTCAAAAAGGAAGAGATTTAAAAAATTATAATGGCTTAGTATTAATTTAGATTATAATATTTAAAATTTTATTTTTTTAATTTTTTAGTTTATAGCATAAAAATATCATGGGGAAAAGAAGTTCAAAGATTAGTAATGGCTAAAGTAATACAATCCATGCAATGTCCAGTCAAATATTCTTGATTGACAATTTGAATGCCATGAATGTATTGGTCAGATCCATTTATCTCCAATGGCTACATTGAAAACAGAAGTCAAATGTGGGGCCAATGCTTTTGCATATTTTTATAATAATTATCTAAAAGCACACCTGGACTAGAAGATTTATGCAGTTTTAATGGCATTTACCATCTCTTGTTTTAAAAAAATAAATTTAGGTTTATGTATTTAGGTGCCATGGAGAGGTTGGAAGGGGTCATTTATAAAAATGTTAACTGACCATTTAATAGTTCCAATTGAGACTTGGAGAGATAAGGGAGATGTATTTTTCTTGGTAGAAGGAGATTTCATTAGTTAAAGGTTGATAGATATTAAAATCATTGAAGTAATTGAATTGTAAAGTGAAAATTCATTAGCTGTGTATTGTGGACTGCTGTTTTTCTAACCTTTAGAGTCATATAGCAATTTTATTTTTAATTTGTTTTGCTTTGAGTTTGGCTAATAAGACTCATAGTCAAATATTATGAATGTAGAAATTCATTTTTATTTGTTTATATGTTGATTTATATTCACGATTTAGAGGATCTGCTCATGTTGGTTTTCTAGTTTATTGGTAATTTGTGATAAGATAAGGTTTTCTAGCTCTCATCAGTATTTAAAGTTACCCATTTTGGCATTTTCTGTGGGTAGGGATTTTATAATGTTTTAATTCATCTAATAAAATTTATGTGTTTTAATACTAATCTATGGGATGTTGCGTTTTTCAGAGTTTTTTTAATATTTAAAGTTAGAAAAGGCTCATAATTCAACTTTCATGTGGTGTTAAGACTATGAATATCATAAGATATATGAGAATATTGGTGTGTTAATTAAGTTTATTTAATTCAATGGTTATTGGAGCATGAGTCAACTATACTATAGTTCCAGTCTTGACAATTTTAGCAGCTTGTAGCCCTATTTTGTCTACAAAAAGCAAACAGATCCTGAAATATCACATATGGGGTGAGCAAAAAGAAGTAGTCTTTCTTAAAACCATGGTGGCATTTCCAGGCAAAATGTAGTTCATGAATATGAGATATAGCAAGGTTGAAATCCTAGAAACTGAAGTATAAAATGTAGAGTCTATAGTGGAGTTAAAACTTCCTTGTTTCCTAGTAGGAGAGCACCTATTGAATTTCTGGTGTGAAATAAATTATTGACAACATATAAAACATTGTTTTTTGTCTTTTTAGAGGAGAGTAAACATGAAAATGAAGTAAAAAGGGGCATTTTTAATTTCCCAAGAAATTATCAGAAATCTACCATGCTTAATCAGTTTTCATGATGTTTTCTTTGAAGGCTACTGTGTCTTTAAGTGTTATTGAAATCCTACCTTTCTTTTTTAAAGTAGATTAGAGACTAGACCACTATAAGAAACTTTAGGGTTAGAACCTGATTGTTTTGTATAAAATATGTTTCCTATGCCAAAAATATTTTACATTTTTGTTTTATAGTCTCTCACCACAGCTTATTTTAGTTAGGCGACCAATAAGTCCTTTTGTGTTTAATATAGTTACAGTTGGAGAGATAATGTAAATGTAGTGGAAGATGTCTGTATGACAACAAAGAGGAAGCATTGGGGATGTATGAAAGGGGCTTTTGTGCGTTCATAAATGGTGTGTAAAGTTCAACACACCTCGCCTACAGATGTAGCAGAGTCAGGGGCGTTGCTAGGGTCCCAAAACATCCGGGGCTCGGGCCCTTTGTGTTAAGTTTTGCTCAGTAGGGCGGGGTTCACATGGCATTTTTCACGCCCCAAGAACTGCGGCTTCTATCGGGGGGACTGTCACTTCTCTCCTCCAGCGTACAATACCATCGGATTGTACGCCGGAGAAGACGACATGGTAATTCATAGCTCTCATAGAGAGCGTATTAAAGCGCAAATACACCACAAAACGCACCCCGCAATTATGCCATGTGAACGTACCCTTTGTCTGGCTGCAGCAGCTAAAAACGTACGCAACCCTGACAAATGACGGGTATAAAAAAATTATATTCAGATACAATTCATCATCAGGCTGTAGTTTACATGTGTAAAGGACACAACAGGCAGGATTATGTTTAGTGACGCAAATGGGGCAATATTGTGGATATGTGTGTTTATACACATAAACACAAATATATACAGTACATACACATGTACACACATATGCATGCACACACATACACACATATATATACACATATACACAAATACAAATATATATATATATACACACACAAACATGCATACACACACATATATATATATATATATATATATATATATATATATATATATATACACACACAAACAATGCATACACACACATATATATATATATATATATATATATATATATATATATATGCAGACACATGCATACACACATATATATATATTTATATATATATATATATATATATATATATATATACACATGCACATATATATATATATATATATACACACACATGCACACATATATACACATATACACATACATATATATACACATACATATATACACACATGCATACACAAATACACATATATACACACATGTATACACATACATGCATACAATACATATATATATATATACATACACACATGTGTATGCACACGCATATATACATTAAGTACAATTCATATTTATGAAGATTATGTGGTGTTCCCCTTATTATACTATCTAGCACTGGTCTCTACAGTGAGTGGTCTCTACAGCTACTCACTCACTTGAGACCTCCCTGGGCACCTGTGGATGATGATGATGCTGCTGTTGCCTCCAAGGCTGTGTAGTTGCAGGGACCCAGGAGCAGCACAGCAGGGGGCGGAGCTCCTCACTATCTGCTGCTTCCTGGCTGCCAGGCTCTCGTGCTGAAAGTGGCTACAGCACATGAAGTCCTGACAGTCAGGAGCTTCAGGGAGTGACAGGCATCCCCTCTTCCCTCCTAAGTGCCGGCAACTGGTGCAGTCGCTCTCCCTCCCCCTCCTGCACTGAAGAACGGCTCTGAGCTGTACCTGTGTTTAAAGGACTCACGTACAGCTCAAGAGATTGTTGGTGCTGCAGGCACATAGCAGCTGCCTACAACCCGGCGGGCTGAGATTCGGGGCACAGGCAGGATTGTTTGGGGCTTGTGCCCCGAATAAACCTACCTAGCGACGCCCCTGAGCAGAGTACAGCTTGACCGTGATATCACAGCTTTTCGTGTTATCTGCTCTTATCTGTAAACAAAGGACATTGAAAAGCATTGAAAAAGTTAAGATAACATTCTGAGCCGTGATATAACAATGCAATATCTGTTCTGTTTAGTTCTGCTACATCTGTATGTGTTAGGTGCATTATGGAACTTAGGCGCATAAGTAATGCGTCTAACATGTATTAAGGTTATATACAGGCTGGAAATAAGAGTAAAATCATTAGAATAGCATATCAGTGAATAGAAACTATGGTACTGATCCTGCTTGGAGGACCACAGGTCCCAGCAATACTTGTGCTGTGCTGGCTCTTGCTGCATGTAGACTAAAGGGAGAGAGCAGCGAAAAAATGTTTCTAATTTAATATAGTGAAAATTTAAAATCAAAAAATCTGAACAACATAATCAGTGGGTTATTAAATGTAAAATTAATTTAAGATTCTATGAATTTTATATATATTTTATAGGAGATATTTCTATATTTTGGGGGCATTATATATTTTATATTTATTTTATATGATCACATTTTTCGTTAAATTTAAATATTAAAATTTTACACAGTTTGATAATTATAATAAATTACTTTTTATTATTGTGCTACTGTTAGTTGAGAAATATTGGACCTTTTTGCCCTTTACAGCAAATCTAGCTTCACTTCGACTGCTCAGTCTCAGGCAGACCACAGTGAAATAGGTCTGCCTGTCGGAGCAGTAATGCACCTAGTTTTGCCGAACCACATTCATGTGTGTCTAATATTACGAATGTGGTGCGACACGCCTCCATAACGCCCCGAGAACACCCAAGAACACCCCTTGTTAGGCGCATTAGAAAGTGTCGAGTCTTACGAACAATGCTCCTAACACATATGTTAGGCGCATTAGACATCGTAGCCAGCTCAGTTAGGTGCATTGTACGCTAGAAAAAGGATGAAAAACCCGACCATACATGTCGCCCTTAATATGATGAGTGTAGAAATACTTATGATAGATCCATCTCACACTACTTAAGATGACCTCCCTTGTCCATTATTGTCCATTCCAATGAGATCTTGGCCAGAGAAGACAAAAAGATGAGAAGCTGATTGCAGCTAGTGGAAACTTAACTTGTAGCTTATATTGGCTTACTTTAGTGTCAGGGTGACAGACATAGATTTATTTTGGGCTTGCAACAGAGTTTGGGACACAGGGAATAGCAAAATATTGTCACAAGGTGCAAATTTATTTATTTTTGCTAAACATATCTGTTTGCAATTGTACTGTAGCTTTATAAAAATATATGTTTGCCAAAATGTTTCTCAGGGCGTTCTGATGAGCCATTCCGGCTTCTGGTATACAATGTGCTCTATCAATTATGTAATCCTAAATCATGTGTGATAGAAGTAGTATTCTGCACAGTAGAAGAAGAAATTAGTGCAATTCTTGAGATGAGATTTCTTCTTCTTCTAAATTACTTTTTCTCATAATCATTGCACGCTTTTATTAGACACATGAGCATCCACCAATTCATTGTGGGCAGATAAACATTCTTCTATTTTCTTTCATGCCAGAAACATTATAGGAATATTATTGCTGCTCTCAAGTTGCTCAGCAACTTTTAACCCCTTTATGGCCTGCAACATAAATTGCCTTGGTGGCTTGAAGGGTGCACGGAGTAGGTTCACTCGCTTAACCCACTCCATATCTGGCAGGTGCTGCCTGTTAGCAACCACCGTTAGTGACTGGGATTGAAGATTGCTCTCATCCCAGCCATTTTACCATTTTGATGCCACAGTAATTGCAACCAGGGCATCTAAATGATTAGCAAACCAGGGCAGGCTACATTGCAATCCCCGATCACAGCCCATCAGTGTGATTACGGGCTGGTGTTCAGTTGTCATGGCAGCCGGAGTCCTAACAAAGGCCTCCATAGTTGCCACATTAGCACACCTATCACATCCACAGGTAGGTGTAATAGGATAACAAAAAAAGCCTTTATATGGCAGAATATAAACAAACAAGTGTAGTACATTGAAAGGGTTTTATTCTCTTTACTTTTCAGTGCTGTGGCTAAAGACATAACAATCTGTTGTATGTTGTGGCCATCATGTGAGCTGCTATGCTTTTATGGAAAATATGGTAGTCTGCAGCTAGGACCACTTACTTTACCTTCATAGAAAGCTGCCATTAAGCATGGTTTCTAAGCTCCTTCAAATTGCATATTTTACTGAATTTGGTACAAATAACTCCAATTATTTCCTTTATTTAGATTGGTGTAAGGCTACGTTCTCACATTGCCATTGAAGAACTCAACAGAAACGGAACACATTTTTTTAATTGACCCTAATTTCACCTGTGTTGAAACCAAGCAAAAATTACATTATAATAAAGATGTGTAATAGTTATTCAGACATCCAGATGCTCCTTGACTATCAACTACAAAATGCAAGAAAAAAATGTTATAAAAGTAAAAATGTACTGTTATTGGTCAGTTTAAAACCACAAATCCAATAGTTAAAGCTACAATTGATGTACATAAAACAAGTGTCCAAATGAAAAAGTACAAACATGGGGACAGTAGAGAGGGCTGGTGAATCCTTATTAAAGGGGTTCCATAGCAGTGATTAGCATTACAAAGACATAAGACATTACAAAGACATAAGTGCAGGAGACTTAGGGCTAGTTCACACGGCTTATTGCCGGCATAATTGCAGGGACGGATTTTGCCCCGCAATTACGCCGGCTGCCATGCAGCGGGTCCGGGGCGGGAGGGGGGGGCGGCGAGCAGACATGCATTATTCACGGCACGTACACGCCGTAAATAATTGACATGTCACTTTCTCTATGAGAACTATGGATTACCGTAATGACAGAGACGGATTTCAGCCATACTGCAGAGCAAATACGGCTCGCAGTATGGCTGAAATCAGTGCCCAAATCAGCCATGTGAATGAGCCCTTAGGAGGACATGTATGAACGGGGCTGTGCCAGAAGTTTTGCGTCTTTTCAGCCCGAGAACTAGCGCAGCCCCGTTCGCTATATTTTGAAACATTTTGTAATGCGCCTGAGATCGGGGCATGTCGCACTACAACCATATGAAGCTACACATTTATAGCTTCAGTACAGCAAATCCGGGCGCATTAATGCTAAAACAGGTAAACCACTTTAAAAGTGCTTTACCTGAGCCAGAAGTGTCACTTTTGTGTTAGAATGCGCCTGATTTATAACCCCCCAGTAGAACAGGTTTATAGATTCTGGCGCATTCTACACTATTTTTAGGAGCAAAAAAATGGATCCTGGATGCCAAAAACCATACATGTCACCCTTGGTCTTCCGTAAACAAAGCTACAAGTGCTCTGAAAAGTGAAAACAATTGCTTATCTGTAAACAAAAGCCATTCTTGTTAGAGATAAAGGGAGGCACATATGATCGTGTTTTTCACCCTTTTGTGGTGTAAAATGCACCCAAGGGAGCAGTCTACGATGTCTAATGCGCCTAATGAATGTGCTAGGTGCATTGTTCATAAAAATCAACACTTTCTAATGCGCCAAACATGAGGGGGCACTTTCATACATTCATATGCATTAGACACTGAAAACGAGACTCGACAATTCACTTTGAAGCACTTTCCTTCATACATGTCTCCCAAAGAGTCTGCTCTGGAGTGAGCTCCGGTCATGGTGATGTCGCTCCCTGCTTTGTGACTAATCAGGAAGGTATGGATGGTAGGTCATTAGGGTTTACTAGGGATTTACCAGCCGCTCTACTCTCACTCTCCTGTTTGTGCTTATACTTTTTCATTTGGACACTTGTATACATCTATTGCAAATTTATCTATTGGATTTATGGTTTTCAACATAGCAGTAAAAGGTAATTTTATGACGCTCCTTTTTTGCATTTTGTAGTTATAAAATGACCTGCATTAATAAAAAAAAGCTAATTAATTTTTTAATTGCTTGCATTTTTATGTAGTTGAAAAACGCTACAAAAACACAACGCAAGAACCCAGCATAAGATAGCTAGTCTTAGTAAATGTGGGTCAATGTCTTCATTTGCTGAGTAGAGCATTATTGCAACCTAGTGTATATTCTATACCTGATTACTATTCAATACATGTTGCAAAAATTTGGAACACTGTGCCTTATTATTGAGAGAGGATTATATTGTTGCACTTCTGCTTTTGCTTCCATAAACTGCGGGCAATGGAAAGTGCAGAACATAACTATGTAACTCACAGGGTTGTTCCCATAATAGTACCAAAACAAAAGTACCCTAGTGTGCTTACACAGTACTGTCATAAAAATAGCTTGAAGGGGTATTTTTACCACAATCATTAGCATTGCACATCTAGGCAAAGGTAAATAGAGACTATTACCAAATATATTATATTTCTGATTTTGCTTTGTTTATGAGATAGAGGAGATTTTAACTCCTGCTTGTGTACACAAGTTTCTCTAGGTTACCGACAGTTTCTCTATGCTCTTGTTATTTCACCTGCACTGTCTGACCATAGTGACATCACCCTTTATAGCTCTGCAGCCCTGTGCACTGCTGTTTAACCCCTTAAACGGAACGCCTGAAAAGTAGTTAATGACTAGAACATTTTGTTAGTTTTTGCCTCCTTGCGTCTCAACAGCTGTAACTTGTATGAGGCCTCATTTTATTCAAGACAAGTTGTACTTTATGGGGGAATAGTTTAAGTTCACTTATAAATAATTGCAGAATTTTTTTTATTTTTTTTTATTAAATGTTTTTTTTAAAAACATTTTTTACACCATTCACATTTCACACTTAATAACTTGTGAGATTAATTCTACAGGTTATTATTATAGTCGTGTGAATACCTAATATGTGTCAGGTTTTTTTGTGTAATATATGCACAATTATTTTTTATTAAATATTTATTTTTTTATTTTATTATTTATTTTTTTATTCATTTTTTTTTACACTTTTTCTGTTTTTTTTTAACTTTTTAAATCCAATGAAGGGAGACCTGTTTTACAATTTTTTTTTTAACACATTCATATATGCTAATACATTATAATCTGTGTCAGTCCGACACAGGCAGTGATCAGGACAGCACACAGTCTGTCATGGTCACTGGCTTGTTACACAGACAGCTCTGAGGCCACTCTAGGTCCCCAGGGCTGACTGTGGAGCCGTTTCCCAGGCTCTGTAGGGTCACCGGGCATTCCGATCACTCGACAGAGCAGGGAAACCCTTTGATTGCGATGCGGTGACGATCCGCCGCTATCAAAGAGTTAAAGCACCGTGAAGTGGAGGTTTCCGCCGCTACCCGGTGCTCGTAGGAGATGCTCTGGGATCGGGGCTGTGCTACACAGCCCTGATCCCAGAGCGGCCGCGGCACTAGGCGCCGCAAACTCCAATGTCTGTAGCGACGCCAAAAAAACATCGCTGCAGACAAACGACCCGCACCAGCCGATGTCAAAAGTTGGTGGGCGGTCGTTAAGGAGTTAAAAATCTCCAGCAGTTATCTCACTGTACCAGAATCAGCTAGGAATAGCAGAGCCAATATGTGATTCACTGCTGTAGAACCACCCACAGTCTAACCAGGAAGTGTGAGTCTGAAGCTGGCTATGAAGAGCAGGCTCTGTGAAGCTGCATAGTGACAATACCCCTTTAACATTGGTGTAATAGTTCTAGGTACAGTGCTAGTTAAATTGATTGCTCACTATATACTGTCATATAGCAATTTAGGTACAATAGTGTCCTTACTTTGTATTACATATCCTTAGACCTTACTTTTCATCTGTTTAGTTTCACCTCTTAGAGTTCAGAAACATACAGATGTAACAACAACTGTTAACATGACTGGCACATTGTGATAACTTGATTTACAGCAATGTAG
Source organism: Phyllomedusa bahiana (assembly GCA_025379985.1). Lineage (NCBI taxonomy): Eukaryota > Metazoa > Chordata > Amphibia > Anura > Hylidae > Phyllomedusa > Phyllomedusa bahiana. The sequence continues at coordinate 98,270 of JAODAL010003767.1, forward strand.
TAGAGTACATTGCATTTCAATTTACACATGTAGCAAAGGTTGACTTAACATTTAACACATTTTTATACCTTATCAAGCAGAGCTAGTACTTGTGTAGGTATCTGTATTCTACACCTGCTCCCTGGTGGCAATATAGTATATTTAGCATTAGTCCTTCCTTGGTCTTTGGTTCATTCATTGCATAGGTTGTCAGTAACCAATATAATTGTCTATGATGTCAGGCAGTGGCATGTGGCAAGTGAGAACAGCACAGCACTGGAATGGAGGTGAGGGAAGACGCGAGTATAACTTTTTTTTGAATTTTAAATGGGCACAACTAATAATAATAATAATAATAGATAATCCATTAGTAACACCAAAAACTTAGCTCCTGTCTAATTTAGAGGGTTATAGATGACATTTCTTTTTTACTGTTGTTATTGAAGTACATTAATTTATGTTAGCAGTAGCTTGCTTTACTTTATCTTAATTTTTACTTTATATAGTTATAAAATTCAGTGAGTAATCACATGACAATTTTTAGCACATCATACAAGTCCCAATGGGCATGCATGTACTATAATTAAAGAGGGTATATACCATTTACCATTTTATGACACAAAGCTATACCTTTAATGATGTCTTATATTAAACTTATCCATTAAAGGCCTAGTATATGTGATGATTTTTTTTTTATAATGAAAAAGAAATCAATATTACTGTTCAATCATTACTCTGTAGCAGCCAGCAGAATAGGCATTGCCATTAAATACTAAAGAAGAAAAATGCAAGGAATACATATTAACAACATATGTAACATGAAAAACAGAGATGAGACTTAGCTTCACTGACATCACTTAACAGTTAGGGCAATTGTTAAGAATTAATTAGTTTTTGGAATAGAGCTAGGAAACGGATATATTCATTGAAATAGTACTATATTTCTACATCTGCAAATGCTTTAACAAGGCCTGAAGAAGTAGGTTATGTTTTCAACAATCTAGAAGTAATAATTTTTGGCTGTTCACATTCATTTAAAGAAGGTAGTTACTATACCATGCTGTGACGTCTGTGTGTACAATTACTAGGGTTATCACCTAGCCACTTAACCACCAGTGCAGCCAATATTTCTACTGTGAGGCTGGTGTTAGTATTTAATTGATACCAGAAATGTTAATTGCTGGTAAAAAAAATAAATAAACAAACATTGGATTCCAAATTGTTTCAAATAAATAAGTGCCAGGACACAAATTAGCCCTATTGAATGGGGTTTAGTCACGTTCTAAATAACCCATTATACTCCCTGCATGACCAGCAGAGCAACAGCCCTGAAAAGGGCGACCCTGTACTCCTACAAACACAGAAGAAAATAAATCCAAAAACCCAACGCTTTTCCCCACAACTTTCTGATAGTGGTTCCTCAGGGGAGGAAGCAATGGGAGTACAAAAATAAATAAAAACACAATAACAATACTGGTAAAAAAAAAAGTCCACCTGTGTCATCTTTTTGGACTGATGGATACACTATAGATCCTTATAGGTTACATCATATCAATTTTTATATTGTATTTGAGACAACATATCTTTGTTATTGCTATCTATATTTATGTCTGGTTGACTTTATTTATTAAATCCAGTAAAAGTTAAGTTTTAGCCTGTGTTTTGTTGTTTTGGACTATACATATAATTTAAGGCTAAGAATACTCTTGATATTAGTTAATTAAGGATTTTGACTAATGTAACTGTAACAACGCTGGTTGGTATGGGTGACAACGAAACTTAAAACAGAAATTAAGCCAGCCATCAGTTGCATGTAAGTTATATGAAGAGTGTCTCAAAAAAAAAAATGTAGGAACTTACCAATGGACAATGGACAAATGGAAAACTATAAAGACAGTATTTGTTACTAGTCTTGTGCTTCAGATTCAGATGAAGGTCAAAATCAACTTGCTCCAATTACCTCTCTTTGGGTGGGCCTAAAACAATTTTGTTTTCTTAACCACCCCAAATTGTCTCTAACCATAACTGTTATCTTAACCCAGGCATCCTCAAACTGCGGCCCCCCAGCTGTTGGGAAACTACAACTCCCATCATTCCCACTGTTATAGATTATATAAATGCATGATGGGAGTTGTAGTTTCCCAACAGCTGGGGGGGGGCGCAGTTTGAGGATGCCTGCCTTAACCCATAGCTGGGTTTGTAGTAAAGAAGTTTTAGACCTTTTTCTGGTTAAGTTCTCCCCCCAGCCCCCAGTGCTTCTGGGCCTGGCAGCACTATTACTCCAATGTCACTTATGTTCCAACATCACTTCCAACCCAACATCACATTGGGATAGCCTTATGATAGCCTTATGTGGTGTGGAGCTAGAAGTCATAGCAGAGCGGACGTGACATCAGTGTGACAACACCATTAAACCCAGAAGCATTGTGTAAAGGTAAGTTAACCTAAAGAAAGACAGAGTTTGTATATAGCTGAAAGTGATGGACTTTGTAATCTTCCTACAAATTGTGTAAAATAGATTAATCTGTGTGGAAATGGTGAAAATATAAACAAATGACATAGATAAAGATGAATGTCTCAGCAGGTGGTATTAAATAATTTGCAATTAAGACTTAAATTTGTCACTTACATAATGTTATTGCAGAAAGTTCCATTTATGCAAATTTTCTCTTGGCAGTAATGCCTCGCTATTAATAAACTGCAGAAGACTTATGGGCTTATTATTCATTGAATCAGCAATCAAGATTAATAAATTATTCTTGAACATATGCTTTTGAGAATAATACCAGCATTCAGCAGACATATCGTATAATATCATTCCTTGAAATCATTTAGTGGGTAATAAATGAAAGATGGAAAGAATATACAAGAAGATATATAAATGTTATGCAGATTACATCAAAGAAACAAAGTCATTGACTGAGTAACTATAACATGCTTTGTGTATGCTATAAAAAATTATGAGCTGTGGTGTTCGATGCTTACTAAAAATAAATTGTATATACAAATATACCTTCCTAATATTATGTACTGTATGTAAGTCACCCTCATGCCAGCAAAACTGATCCATCAAGACATAGGGAGACCTGTATGGAACTAGGTGCGTCGAAGTATATTTTTGCATCTTTTTTCAGTGTGTAATGCACCTGAATGTATGAAAGTGTTTTTTGTGCGTTCATAAATGGTATGTAAAGCTCATTGTACCTCGCCTTTGTGTAAGGCGCATTACAGAACTTAGGCGCATAAGTAATACGCCAAACACGTTTAAAGGCTATAGATATGCTGGAAATAAAAGGTATCGCTGGTAGTATAGACTGTGCCAGAATGTATGAACCTGTTCTTCTGCAGTTCATACATACAGGCGCAGGCTAGTGCCAATATGACAACTCAGGCTCAGGCAGACCATCTATAACCCGGTCTTGCTTTTCTATTTTGCCCCAAAGTTTGATGTCAAAGAATCATAAATGAATCATCACATTCTACAAATGTGGTGCGACACTCCCCCAGAATGCCCCAAAACTTTGGCGCATTAAAAAGTGTCACTCATGCGCTTATTGATGCTAGATAACTGGCACAGCCCCGTTCTTACATGTCGCCCTATTAGACTATTATATGTATTTTTTTTAAATTAGTCGTTTTTTTAAATATAATTTTTCAAAGTTCACCTCATAACTTTCTGGTTTGTCTCTCTGACATCCTCTCTGTAAGCTCAGCACAATTATTCTCTCCCAGACTCACTAAGGGCCTTAAAGGTATAAGTGTCAGCAAGTGTAAATGTGAAGAAAACTCCTCCCCAATACAGAAAAAGATTAACGTATTATCCTTTCATGTTTTGTTCTTTTCCGTGTCCTGTTAGTCTAGTCTAATTTTTATATAGGCCTCTCCAGAAAACAATAGTGATCATTATGTCACTACCTACTATTTGTAATGAGACTACCTTGCAGATAGGCACATGTTGTAGAACTCATAACAAACGAAGATTAGTCTGCCTTGACATACAGGAGTTGTATCTCTTTATTATGACAGTTAGAAAAAGCATTAAACATGTAATTTTTTTATTTCATAGGACTGCAGAAATATATATATTTTTTAAATTCAAGATATTGATTTTAACAAAAGTATCCCTTTCTGATGAAAGTGTCTCTTTAATGTACCTTCACCTAACTGTATTACTGTATTACCATAAATCTCTACTGAATAAACTACTTTTTATGTGGAGTCAATTTTAGCTACGAAAATAGACGCACAACAGAATAACATTTGTACAGGATAAATAGGTTTGGAAAAGTGTTTTTCTTTGGATAAATCAATATTTGACCCTAACATTTCCCTTGCACATAATGAGTAGACGACACAAGCATTTATCGAGCATTGCTAATGCGAAACAATTGCCCCCACATTCTATTAAATCCTATGAAGAAATCCCTGCACTCTGTGTGTGGATTAGAAAGCGAGAATGTACATATCAATGTTTTTACCTGCTGTCTGATTCTGCTGAACTAGCTGAATGTTTTATATTAGTTGGTTGCACAACCGCCATCTCTGCCTTCCTTTAGACGTGACAGCAGTGATCAATAAAGCATATATTATTCACCCAATAGGTCACAGAAGGAAATAGTAGAATTGAGTCCTGAGTGTACAGAGTAAATTAGCAAAGTGACTCCTGGGGCTCATATTTTCTAATTGTGAGTGAATAAACAAATTCATGTACTACAACAGTATGACAGGGATGATATGAGAGCTATACAATGCTGTAAGACAATGTTTTATACCTTTAGATGGGTTGAATACTTACAGCATAACAGACAATATTATGCAGTATGTGAAAGTGATTACATCAGATATTCAGATAATCACACAAAACCATATCACACATCCAAATGTACATGCTAAATATTAGGGACAGGACTTTTATTGACTAAACAATTATTTCTCACACATATATATACAGTAACTATATTACAGACAGCACAAGAACGCATTCAAATACTTTAAATGTGCAGATGTCAGCTGTACGGATGTGTGAGGACTGTATCTAAGGGTCATGTAATAACTATGTAGGATACTTGTGAAGCAATTGCAAGCCTATAGGCAGAGACGTAAATTCAAGCTCTTGGACCCTAGTGCAAGAAAGTGAAATAGGGCCCCCAGTTACTATGGACCATTTACATTACTGATGTTTTCTTATGTGGAGGAAGGGCTTTTGGGCCCCCTCAGGCTGCAGGGCCCAGTAGTGACTGCTACCTTTGCACCCCCTGTAGCTACGCCCCTGCCTATAGACACATGGAGTAGCTCAGTAGATGTCACCAACAGGGGTATAGCTCCATAAATATTTGGCACTCAGCATAAGAACGGAGGTAAAATGGCTCTAATATGTCTGTGGAACATTGCTGTACAGCAGACATCTTTATAACAGCAATGCCAAGTAAACAGCTACCTACTCTGTCACACATGACTCTAAATATAGAATAAAGGCATGCAATGAAAAGGGCTATGACCTCTCATAAAAAAAAAAAATCTCCTTTTAGAAGATGAATTAGATTTAATTAGATGTAGTAGCACTTCTTCATTATATATGGTGTTAAGTACTAACAGCATTTACAGTGGAATCACTTGCTTTATAATACTGACATTTCATACTTGACCCCAATAGAAGCATCTGTCATATAACTGTGTTTGTATACATTTGCATAGATAATTTTAGATTTGTATAACACATACAATGTGTGCCATGTAAGTGTTTATTGTTTTATTAACTTATATTGTGATTCCTCTCGATTCATGTTATCTATAGTCTTAAAGGGGTTTTGCCACAAAGTTAAATTGATGTGGGAAGCTTGCAAATAAAATAATAAAATTTCACCATTCCTCATTATTAAAAATTATCTACCATTTTTGCTTTTTCTGCTACCTTAGTGATCCATAGTGTACAGCTCGTCTCCAGGGGATATGACCAGGGCTGAGAGCTCCTCAGTCTTGCCGCACATGCTTAGACATCACCTCTCCTCTCAGGCAACTACTGGCAGTCTCTTCCCCGCCTAGTAATTACACACATTGCTGAGCGAGTGTTGAACTCCAGCTGCTGTCAATATAATCTTTTCCTTACTAATTAGTCAAAAAGTGCAAATAAATAAAAACAAAAAAAACTTAATCAGGTGCACTGAGACAAAAAAAAAAGCTATATGTTTGGTTTCTGCAGGTATCAGAACCTAGAGGTCCTATGCTGGAAGGCAGAAGCTCTAACCACTCAGCTACATTTTTGCTAATCACAGCTCTTTCCATAAACAGACCTTTGTTTGGCTAAAGTGAGCACACTGTGGAGAAAGGCATGGCGATGTCACATTGTATGCAGTTCAAACAAATCACACGCCCCTTTTGAGCACATTAAAAGCTGAAGCTGGAAAAGCAGGTATGAAATTGAAAGTTGAAGCTGGAAAAGCAGGTATGAAATGACTTTGTGGCAAACCTTTTTAACTATTTATTATGAACTCACTCACTATTATTATGTTTATTTTTTTTTTTTAATGCCATTAATTTCAAAGTACTCTACATTTGAAAAGAGCTTGAATAAATAATATAAGACAAATACAATTCAATAGCCCCACTAAATTACCAAGAAACTGGTACAGAGGGAGAGAGGACCCTCCCTGTGAGGACGTAGAATCTATGGGGGAAGGGGAAGAGGATGGAAGGTCAGGGATGAGCAGTTATTGCAGATGGTAGCCTTTCCTAAAGAGGGGGTTTTCACGTTACTGTTAAAGTTTCAAAGTTGGAGGTGAGTCTAATGTGTTGGGAGAGTAAGTTGATATGAGGCTTCAGGAGTGCACGAGGAGATGTATCGGGAGATTAAGGCAGAGTTACATTGGGGTAGTGAGTTCCTGTAAGAAGTGAGGAAAGGTATGGGGAAATTGAAGGGTTTTTTCCAGGACTTAGAAAAATTCATTTGTTCTATGGGGCAGGATTAAAAATAGAAAAAAAAAAAGAAGCCTCCATGATGCTTCTGTTCTGTCCTGGTGGCGGTCCCGTACATCCCAGCTGCAGAGTGAACGTCCATCATTCACGTGCTATATGCAGCCAATCTCAGGTCAGAGTGGTCCCATGCACGGGACTGTGGTGACTAAGAAGACAACAGAAGACCAGTAGAGAGCAGAGATAGCATTGGAATGGAGGTGCTTGGAAAGGTAAATACCCCTTCACTGATTTACAGTAGCAGAAGCAGCACTAATTTAAAAAGAAAAAAAAAAAAAAAACTTTGACCCAGGCAACCCCTTAAATGGTATGGATAATAGCTAAAAATATATCAGAGAAACCATATAGTATAAAACCACCAACTTACTACGCCCTACTAAAAGGTATAGGGCCACATGTATGAAAACTGTCTATGCCTAAAACTCACGTTGTTGCCCATAGCAACCAATCAGAGCGCCCTTTGATTTTTCCAGAGCACTATATGAAATGAAAGGGAAGCTCTGATTGGTTGCTATGGGCAACAAAGTGAGTTTTAGGCATAGACCGTTTTCATACATGTGGCCCATAATGTTCTTGCACCTGAGTGGGAACCATCTCTGGGCTACATGTCAGTTTCTATTGCTGCATTGGCTATTGGCTATATTATCAAGTCCATGATGTGCAATATTAGTCAGGTGGTTTGAATGTTTTGGCTGATCAGTATATAGTGATTGTCCTTTGAATTTATTGTAACTATATAATTCCCAATGTTTCAGGCAGTTCTCCTCATACTATTTAAGAGAACAGTAACTGTTATAGTATATTCTCAAACAAATTACTATAAAGAGTCCCTGGCAGTTTCTATAGGGTGCATTATCAAATTGCTATTATTCATTGGAAAAAAAAAAAACCTTCCTCCTAGGTACCTAATCAAGTGGAAGCGTTCTTTAATTCAGAACAATATGCTTTTTAAAAAAAAAAAAAAAAAAAAAATGCTGGTCTCAGATGCTTACCTCTCGCGTTACAAATTGACTAATTTCCCTTATCTTCAATGTTAGGGTCAGGTTCAGACTGGCCCACAGTGAAGCATGGTTAATGGCTAGTGGCTCCAAGGGCATGGTGGGGCTATGGGAATGAAAGGCTTAGGGCTGCATGTCAAGGAGAAAGGGAGAAAGAAAGGCGGAAAGCAATAAGCAGAGTGCAAGAGTCACATGGGCCCCACGAATCAACTCTACTAGTGGGCCACAGGCACCTCAATCCAACACTGGTTAGGGAATGACAACCTGGTCTATGTAATTCAATGCATTTTTGTGCATTCCTCTGTTTATTGTATGATTATGTCCATGCTCTAAGATTAATATCCATTGCAATTTACCTCTATGGCATGTTCACATTTGAAATCCTCCCTACAACATGCAAACATGTTGGAATACCAGAACAATGGTGTTCCAATGTATACTGCAATATGTCCATGAGCTTCAATGAACTATTATTAGTCTGTTTTGATCTATTGAAGCATATGAGCCTGTGTTTAAATACCTTTTTAATGGTATTTCAGTATATAACTGCAGTGTAGGGAAGGTTTCAAATGTGAACAAGGTCTAAGACATGAGCAGCGTAAATCATTTGGATTATGTTGCTAATATACTTAAAATGGCTATGGTGCCCCATTTCTTACATCTCTGTTCCCCCACAAATACTTAAAGTGGTTGTCTCACTACAAACATTAGCTGTCAACATGTAGGGAACAGTAAATGAAGAAGGTTTCCAAATACATTGCTTTGTTGTTGATGTTTTTTTTTGGGGGGAGATAAACGTAATTCTATCAGCTCTGAGTGCACTCGGGTTTCTCTAAATTACTGACCTGCTCTGCTTTGCTCTCTCTGCTGTTTGTCATATCTGATCCCTGATATCAGGGATGACATCATCACACAGGTCTAGCAGCTTGAGAGCTTAAAGCGAATCTGTCACATAGGTTATACTCCTCTTGTTGAGCACAGCACAAGCTAGTATCAGGCATGCTGTTTCCAGTGCGGTGTCCCTTGTTCTGTAAGATCCTGTAATTTTAGAGCATTTAATGCTCAAATCTTATTCATGATCAGGTGTTAGCCCTGCCCACCAAAGGCTAGCCCCACCCACCTGGCAGTTATTCACATGTTTCTACCTATTCAAAGTATACAAACTAGGAACAGAGAGACATGGACCACACATCATCACACTATACATTGATCTAATGCTTGTGAGGATGTACGGTTCATGCCTCTCCCTTCCAAGTTATCTATTCAAAGTAATAGGTTTATCAGTTGAGGTGGGCGGGGCCAGCCTCAGGTGGGCGGGGTATGAAAAAAACTGACTCTTCATTACTCTTTTCTGGCTGAAAACTGCAGATTTGAGCAGTAAATACTCGAAAACTACAGCATCTTGCAGAATAAGGGACACAGTGCTAGAAACAGCATGTCTGACACTACCCTGTTCTGTCCTCAGCCAGGGGGGGCATAAACTATGTGACAGGTTCTCTTTAAGTTTTATCTGATCTCACAAACAAAGGAGACTAATTACTTTTGTTTATTATTAATATTATCATTTATTTTGGAGCGCCCTTGATTCCAGGGCGCTGTGCATTTATAAACTGGCCTTTACTATTTATATACAAGTGTAATAAAATATTACAAAAATGCTGAACATAATATCAGTAGGTGCACGTTAATGGGATCATGAAGGTAAAACCAACAGAGAATACAACAGCTAGAGCTTACAAATATAAAAGATGAACCTTCCGTTAAAATGACAATACCTGCAAGACAATTAGAACATGCTGTACAAAATTGCTATTTCCTCTAAAGACAAACATTTTCTTCTCAGGATAAGTATGTGAGGAGGCTCCAGGCTGCTACTATTTGGCAGTGAGTCATATGCAGTGATAATTTTAATGAGACAAAATACTAGAAATAAAGAAAAAAATTACTATTCTAACAATGCTGCAAGTGCTTTCTTCCCAACAACATTAGCTTTCACGCAGGAGAAGCCACATTAGCCTAAGGGTGGCATTAAAACTCTGAATCTGAATTGGAGCAAAATGCATTTTTTAAGCTACTAATCGGGTAGCAGTGGGTATATCTTATAAGCTACATTTTTATTGTATTATTCAAAAATGTTTTGAGTCCAGTTATTCAGAATTCAAAGAATATTAGAACGCTCCATTAAATGTCTGGCTCGCTCTTTTACATCTTTATCCTCAGCTGTACAGCTATAAAACAACGCTTTGAGACACACCACCGAGAAACATAAACATGTTTTAAAATGCATACGTGTATCATAAAGTCTTCAGCATATATGCATTGCAGATGCTTGAAATAAATCAGCGTGCTATCATCTAAGAAGCTCTGTGAACATATAGGTAATAAGGATAATCATCATAATCAAGCATTCTTACCATCTACGCAGGCTGGCCTTGCTCTTGTTGTGCCGGCAATCTGTCCTTTTCTACATGCACAGCGGGCAGTTTGTCGGGCTATGGTCCTTCGGGGCTGACTGTTATCTCTGTCGTATGTAACAACCTCACACGTACCTGCAGCCAGTTGACCTGAAAAAGAGCCAGCAACAGGTACCAATGTCAGTGAAGGCACTAGAAGCAATCAATTATAGGTAAACAGAGTGAGGCCCCATGCAGCAAAAGCCACTTCTCTACAAATGGGAAATAAGCTGGAGGATGTAATCAAACTGAGATGACATATAATTTTTCTCAGAGCTGGACATGTCAAAACCCAGCAAAGTGATGCTGTCAAGAAAATTGTTATTGGCCTACAAAAGGAGAGTTGGGTCAATCAGGTCAGAGTTACTTTGATGTACTTTTGAACACAGATAAAATGTAGATATGTTTCTTGAAGTAAGGAAAGTAAGGGTATATTGTGTTAAACCACAAAAACCATCATGTATAAAATATATACTATGAGCCAAAACATTAAAACACATAAATAACACTGATTATTATGGCATGTGTCAAGGAGCAGGAAATATTGGGCTGCAAGAGAATAGGCCGTTGTGTTGAAAGCAAAATAAATTGGTGAGCATAATGATCTGAGCGATATGACATGAGCCTAAGGCTATGTCCACACTGCACAGGATTACACTCGTATCTTCGGCGCTTTTCATTTTTTAAAAGCGCCGAAGATACGATCGTTCCTGCGGCCCCACAGGCGGCAATAGGAAAGACCGAGCTGCAGTCTCCACAGCTCGTCTTTTCTCTGCCCATCTTTCGGTGCCGACATATTGTACAACATGTTGTATAATACGCCGGCACTTCTCGGTTTCTTGCCGTCTTCCCATACAATACAATTGTATGGGCGACATCAGGAAAACGAGAAGCGACCATATTTTTTGTACAAAACGTGACAAAAACCGCGGTCCTGCATCAGAGAAAAAATGGCCGCTTTTCGGTCGTTTTTTGTCCGATGCAGTGTAGTCATAGCCTGGTTCAGAGCTCCTCTAGAATGGCAAGAATTGTCCCAGTATGCAGTGATCAGTACCTTCAAAAGTGGTCCAAGGAAAGACAACTAATAAACTGGTGAAAGGGTAATGGGTGTCTAAGGTTTAGGATCTGTGTGAGAAGTAAAAGCTTGTTCATCTGATTCAATACTACAGAAAAGCTGCTGGAGCACAAACTGCTGAATAAATTACTACTGGCTATGATAGAAAGACACTGTACATCACAGCGTGCACTGTATACAATTATATCCACAGACCCATCAAATCACTCATGCTGACCCCCAGGGCCGCCATTAGGGGGGTACAGGCACTACAGGTGTATGGGGCCCGGCCGATCTGTGAAGCAAGGGGGGGCCCGCGGCCGCCGGCAGGTACCGCCCCCTTGCTTCACAGGAATGTCAGCTGTTTTTAAATATAGATATGGAGAGGAGGGCTTGGAGTGGGGCCCCCACACATCTCAGGGTCCCGCACACATCTCAGGGGCCCGCACACCTCTCAGGGGCCCGTGCTCTGCCTCCGTGTCACAGCTGCACATATAGACAGTTTCATTGTCTCCTGCGCTCTGACCGGAGCAGCCGGGCCCCGCCTCCCTTGTTTCAGATGTTTGGTAAATAGAACAGGCCCCAGGCCTGTTCTATTTACCAAGCTCTAAGCATCAGGGCCGCACAGGCAGCCGCGATGCTGCTGATTCACTGAGGAGGCTCCGCAGCCTGAATACCCCGGCAGCAGAGTCACTGGCTGCCTGTGAAGAGAGACCGGACCCTGTGAGGGGGAGAGAGGGAGGGGGAGGTCACATGGGAAGCGGGGGGGCCCGGGAGGAAGCACAACAGCAGCAGGAGGAGGAGGGCTGCTTATCTTCACATAGTGTGTAAAGTAAGTGTGTGCATATATACTGGGCATGGATATGTGTGTGTGTGTGTGTATACTGTATATGCATGGGTGTGTGTGTATATTGTATATGCATGGGAGTGTGTGTATACTGGGCATGGATATGTGTGTGTGCATATATACTGGGCATGGGTGTGTGTGTATACTGTATATGGATGTGTGTGTGCATATATACTGGGCATGGGTGTGTGTGTATACTGTATATGGATGTGTGTGTGCATATATACTGGGCATGGGTGTGTGTGTATACTGTATATGGATGTGTGTGTGCATATATACTGGGCATGGGTGTGTGTGTATACTGGGCATGGATGTGTGTTTACTGTATATGGATGTGTGTGTATATACTGTGCATGGATGTGTGCATATATGCTGTGTATGTCTATATACTGTGTGAGTATATATTGAATGTATGTGTACATACTGCATGTATAAGTATACTGTGTCTGTGAATAGTGATAGTATATAGCATGTGTATATTCTGTTTGTGTGTTCAGTGTGTATACACTGTATGTTTGTATAAAGTGTGTGTATATATTTTGTATGTAGGGTTAGGGTTGTGTGTATACATGATGTATACCTAGCCTAAATTGTAAAAAATGTAAATTATTTTATACCTTACTGTATCAGAAGATGAGATTAATAATAGGTAGATAGATATGAGATGGATAGATATGAGAGAGAGATAGAGATAGATAGAACGACAGAGAGATAAAAAAAACCTGAGATAGATAGAAGATACATGGATAGATAGATAGATAGATAGATATGAGATAGATAGATAGATAGATAGATAGATAGGAGATAGATAGATAGATAGGAGATAGATAGATAGATAGATAGATAGATAGATAGATAGATAGATAGATAGATAGATAGATAGATATGAGATAGATAGATATGAGAGAGATAGATAGATATGAGATAGATAGATAGATATGAGATAGATAGATATGAGAGAGATAGATAGATAGATATGAGATAGATAGATATGAGATAGATAGATATGAGATAGATAGATATGAGATAGATAGATATGAGATAGATAGATATGAGATAGATAGATATGAGATAGATAGATATGAGATAGATATGAGATAGATAGATAGATAGATAGATAGATATGAGAGAGATAGATAGATAGATATGAGAGAGATAGATATGAGAGAGATAGATAGATAGATAGATAGATAGATATGAGATAGATAGATATGAGAGAGATAGATAGATATGAGATAGATAGATAGATAGATAGATAGATATGAGATAGATATGAGATAGATAGATAGATAGATATGAGATAGATATGAGATAGATAGATATGAGATAGATAGATATGAGATAGATAGATATGAGATAGATAGATAGATAGATAGATAGATAGATAGATATGAGAGAGATAGATATGAGATAGATAGATAGATAGATATGAGATAGATAGATAGATATGATATAGATAGATATGAGATAGATAGATAGATAGATAGATAGATAGATAGATAGATATGAGATAGATATGAGATAGATAGATAGATATGAGATAGATAGATAGATAGATAGATAGATAGATAGATAGATAGATATGAGATAGATAGATAGATAGATAGATATGTGATAGATAGATATGAGATAGATAGATATGGGATAGATAGATAGATAGATAGATAGATAGATAGATAGATAGATAGATAGATAGATAGATAGATAGATAGATATGGTAGATAGATAGATAGATGGATAGATAGATATGTGATAAGTATAAAGTATATCAATAGATATGAAATAGATTGATAGAGAGATTTATAGAAGATGTCCCGAAGGCCATCCCTGCATCCATCTCTCAGGAGCAGGTAAGGGGAACACACTATTTGCTTACATTATATTTTAGTCAGGTGAGGGGCAGATAATTTGTGTTTTTAATGCTTTTCTTTCCTATCTGCTTTGCCTCCTGCAGAATTTTCCTCCAACTTTTTACAGTTAGAGAGACTTCTGCAGGATGTATGGCTCACTCCACTGGAGGGCCTAACTGTAGCCACTAACTGTAGCCAGCAGAAGAGAGTGATAGTAGCTTGCTAGAATAACAATATACTGCAGTGCCTAAGTGCTATAGTATATTGTTCCAGCGATCATTTCTATAAGTACCCGAGAGAGATTGAGAGAGAAAAAATGATATAACATGGTAATCTAGAAAACCCCCCAACACGATTTTTTTTGTGGTACAGCAAGGGGGCCCAGACAATTAGGCTGTATGGGGCCCTGAAATTCCTGATGGCAGCCCTGCTGACCCCTATCCACCACTGAATGTGCCTGCAGTAGGCACAGGAGCATCAAAACTGGACTATGGAGCAATGCAAGAAAGTAGCTTGGTCTGATAAATAAAATTGCTTATCAGGAAAAGAGACTGGCACAAAGATAGATAGATAGATAGATAGATAGATAGATAGATAGATAGATAGATAGATAGATAGACAGACACACACATCCATATAGATAGATAGATAGATAGATAGATAGATAGATAGATAGATAGATAGATAGAGCGAGCTACACTTTAGCACCAACACATTAGCAGTGATGTTTTTCTCTTTCCTTTCTTCTGTTCAGTGAATCTTGGACGAGGACGAGTAGTTTAGGGACAAATACAGAATCATGGTGCAGTTTGCAGGCACAACAAAGCCTGTTCTTCCTCTGCCTGCATAATCTTCATTAGCATGGGTTGCTATATCCTCAAATGCTATTGTAATTGTGAATTATTATCTTCCCAGGTGTGAAATGTATAAATTATGCAGTATCTAATGAAGGTGAAAAACTGTTGTTAATGAGGCAACTGCTATTATTTATAACATCCACTGAAGATGTAATACAACTGTCTCTTAAACTTTCTTCATTGTAAATGTAAAATGCCGTTAACCAAATTCAGTTTTTTCTCTTTATACAATAAGAATCCTTTACTCTTTTATATACAGAATAAGTATAACAATTACCTACATAAAAGACTTTTCATTTCAGTTCTCAAAGCTTCAAATTGCTTTCCTGTTTGTTTTGTTAACCTCATGTGTTATATTTGGTAATTTATGTTACATATATATACACTGCATATGTAAAAGGAAATACCATATCATGCTCTGCCAAGACTGGGATGAAGAGTATCATTTGCACACGTATAGGGCTCATATAGGGTACATTCACATGTATTAGATGTGTTGCAGAAATGTCTGCACAAGTCCCATTTATGTTTTTCAAGTTTCAAAAATCCATACTGCAGAAAAAGAAATCGTATCCGTAAACCAATTTTAGTACTTCTGTGTGTGAACGGAGCATTTATGGATTTGTTTATACATATTTTTCTTTAGCAGGAAACAGGATTGCTTCACAGCAAATGTTCTCTTATTTCCCTCTGCTGAGATCCAATATTGGTAAATGTATACTGGGGAAAAAACAGTGCTATGTAAATGAATATAGACACACATAAATAAATAAGTGCCTGAGGCAAATGATTCAGACTCAATGGGGCGGATTTATTATAACTTAAAACTAGACCAGGCAGGCAGAAGACATACCAAATTTATCTCAATGGCAGAGGCTCTATGATAGATTTATTAGACATATTATGCCGCCTCTTGGTTGGCTAACTTAAGACTAATACTTTGTGCCAACATTTTGGTATGATTTGGCACATTTCATGCTCGGTTGAATAATCTGTATAAGCTTCAGTCATAGTGTTCAGTTACAGTATTAGTCAAAGTAAGGCTACATATGTTCACACAAGGTAGAAAGGATGTAGGGTAAAGGAGTTCAAAAAAAATTTTCCACCTGTATTTTATGCATATTTTTTCATGCATTTGACATGGGCCACATGTATGAAAACTGTCTAGGTCTAAAACTCACTTTGTTGCCCATAACATGTGTTTGGTACATATTTTGCAAAGACCATTTATTTTAACCCCTTACCACCGGAGCCAGTTTTGGCCTCTCTGACAGAGCCCCATTTTTTAAATCTGTCATGTGTTACTCTATGTGAGAATAACTTTTTGACACTTTAACCTATCCATGTGATTCAGAGACTGTTTTCTCGTAACACATTGTGCTATAAGATAGTAAGAAATTTTGGTCCAAAAAATTATTATTTGTGAAAAATATCAAATTATCGTGAAAAATGTGAAAAATTTACCAATTTCAAACTTCAAAAATTTCTGCATGAAAAGAGATAGTTATTCCACTCAAAATTGTTTATAACTAGCATCTACCATATGTCTGCTGTAGTTTGGCATCATTTTTTTAAATGTCTTTTTTTTTTTTTTTACGACATTAGGGGGCTTATAAATTTAGTAGTAATTTTCAAATTTTCAAGAAAATTTGCAATATACATATTTTTAGGGACCAGTCCAGTTCTAACGTGACTTTGTTTGACCTGTATGTTAGATACCCCCATAAATGACCTCATCTAAGAAACTACACCCCTTAAAGTATTCAAAACCGAATTTAGGAAGTTTATTAATCCATTAGGTGTTTCACAAGAATTAAAGCAAAGTGGAAGTGAAATTTAAAAATTTCACTTTTTTTGCAGATTTTCAATTTTTATACATTATTGACAAGAATACGGTAAATGTGATCAGGGAAATGCAAATTAATATTGATTCCCCAGATTCTGCAGTTTTCAGAGATATCCCATATGTGGCCCTAGTGCATTATTTGGCTCAACCACAAGCCCCAGAATAGGAGGAGCACCTACTGGACTCTGGGGCCTCATTTTCATTACAATTTTATTTAGGGGCCATTTCAGGTTTGCGGACACCCTATGGTTCCAAAACTTAATAAATACCACTAAAAAGACCCCATATTGGAAACTACACCCCTTATGGAATATATCCAGAGGTGTAGTGAGTATATCGACCCCACAGGCGTTTCAAAAAAATTTTTTAGCGTTGGGCTCTGAAAATAAAAAAATATTTTTTTTCCAATAATCTGCAATTTTAGCTGAAAATGTTTAATTTTTACAAGGAATCTTGGAAAAAAAAGCCCCAAAATTGTGTTACGCAATTTCTTCCAAGTTCGGCAATACCCTACATGTGGGTGTAAACTGCTGTTTGGGCGCATGGCAGGGGGTACAAGGGAGGGAGCGCTATTTGGCTTTTGGCGCACAGATATTGGTGGGGCCATGTCGCATCTGCAAAGCCCCCAAAGTACTAGAACAGGTGAAACCTTCCAGAAGTTGCCCCATTTTGGATTCAACACCCCTCAGGGATCTCATCTAAGGGTGTATTTTGCATTTTGGGCGCACAGGTGTTCCGTAGTTTTTTTTTAGCATTGGGCCATGGAAATGGAGGGGGAAACGCAGTTCCGCCATTGTATTTTGGGCTTCATATTTAGTGTGTTCACCTTCGGGATAAATGACGGGATAACTTTACTATGGGGGTCGGTACAATTGAAATTATATAAATTTTATATAGTTTTTTATGTTTTATTGCTTTTACACAATAGAAGCGAGTTTTATAAAAAGTTGCGTTTTTATGTTGTCCTATTCTGACAGCCATAGCTTTCTTAATTTTTTGCATATAGAGCTTCTTGTGGGCTTGTTTTTTACGAGATGAGTTGATGTTTTTATTGGTACCATTATGGGGAGCATGTGATGCTTTGATCACTTTTTATTAAGGTTTTTGAGGCATTTTGTACAAAATACAGCAATCCTGGTAGTGTTTTTTATTTTATTTTTTACAGCGGTCACTGTGCGGTATAAATGACATGCCAATTTTCCTCAGCAGGTTGATACGATTACAACGATACCACATTTGTATATTTTTTTAATGTTTTACTGCTTTTTCACAATAAAAACACTTTTACTTGAAAAGGAAAACACGTTTTTGCATCACCGCAGTCTGAGAGCCATAACTTTTTTTATTTTTCTGTTTATGGAGCTGTATAGGGACTTTTTTTTGCGGGATGAGTTGACGTTTTTATTGGTAACATTTTTGAGGGGGACAAGACTTTATGATCGATTTTAAATCAGTTTTTTGGAAGGCAGGATGAAGAAAATACTGCAATCCTAGCAGTGTTTTTTATTTTTATTTTTAATAGCGTTCACCGTGCAGTATCCGTGACAAGTTAGTTTTACTCTGTGGGTTGAGACGATTACGGTGATACCCAATTTATGTAGTTTTTTTTATTTGAAAGCACAATTTTTTTGCAAAAAATGTGTTTTTATTGTGTAAAACAATATTTATGCATCGCTATATTCTAATAGCCAGAACTTTTTAATTTTTCCGTATACAGAGCTGTGTAGGGACTTTTTTTGCGGGATGAACTGACGTTTTAATTGGCACAACTTTGGCGTTTATATGAGTTTTTGATCGCTTTTTATTCCATTTTATGTGCTGCAGGATGTACAAAAATCGCATTTCTGTAACTGTTTTTTGTTTTTGTTTTTTACGGCGTTCACCGTACGGGTTAATTAACGTGACAGATTTATAGGGTGGGTCGCTACGCACGCGGCGATACCAAATATTGGTACTTTATTTATTTTTGATCTTTTTTGGGGCGATTGGCGTTTGGCCGTGGGGGATGCGGCATGATGCCAGCGGTAATATACCGCCGGTTCCATGCCGCGATCTTGCGCGCTCCGCTTGTGAGCGCGCAAGATCGCCTTGACGTACTCATACGGCAATTTGCGGGAACCCCTACCCGACATTGCCGTATGAGTACGGCAAATGTCGGTAAGGGGTTAAAGAACAATTACACACATAAAACTTAAGGAGTGACATGCACTTGTTTTTTCATGTGGCATGTATTTAAAAAAAAACAACACTTAAAAACACGTGCCATGTACACAATGTTGCATATTTCCATTAAGAACAATGGAACACCTCTTAGGGGTGTTTATGATACATTTTATGGTGCAGAATGTGCATGTTTTACCCACCAAAAACATGAAAAAAATACTGTGTGAACATAACCTAATTATTCCCACCTTCTAGACCCTTCTGTATTTGACCTCCTACTATTTCTACTTTGATTTCCTACTCCTTTAATCAGCAAGTGGAAAATCTTAAAAGCAATTCTGGTCTTGGGAACCACTGCTATAGACTTTTATCAGGAAAAAACTCAAAGCAAAATGTCCCAAAAAAACTTAAGAAAAACAAATGGGTGGAGGTGGAAAAAAAATATTTTTTTGTGACAGACTGTAAGAAATTGGCTGAACAAAAGGGAATTTACATAAAAAACCTAACAGTCTTTATTAAGAATCTGTGGCCAACATATAGAAAAGCCAAATAATAACCTACGATAACAACTAAACAGAAGAAAGCAAGGTCACAGTGGAATAAAGAGAAGCAATCGTGGAGGGTTGGACGAAGGTGGTATTTAGTAATGAATCACCAATTTGCATAGGCCAGGAGATGAGGAAAGAACTTGTGTCTGGTGCATTCTAATTAATCATATAAAGATGACTGCCAGAAGAAAACAATTATATTTCCCCACTCATTTATTATGCAGAGTTGTATGTCACGTAAAGCACCAGGTGATATGGTCAATGCATAGGTGCCAATACATTTTTAGTACACTTTTCTAATTTTAAGGATGGAAACTAGGCTAAAGGTAATATGTCATCAGAAATATGACTTATTACTATTTTTTTTATTTTAAACTCTTTTTTTTAGAATCTCTGGTTGTATTTTTTTATGTCAGTATCATTATTTTTTTTAAAAAATCCTGAAATCCTGCAGTTTTTATTTTGGTGACTACCCCTAACAATAATCTGAAGTTTCCTTTTCTGTAGAGAAAGCTTTTCAGCAGTGTCATCATTATCAGTACAGGCAGGATTACAGTAAAAGGTGACACCAATGTATAGATCATTTAGTCTCCAAAAAAAGGGAATCTAGCAAGAGAACAAAGAGTGACTTTTAATGACTATATTTACTATTTTGCCATAGGCAAACTTAAATTCTATCAGTTCTCAATCTATAAAGCACTAAAAACATAACTTTTATTATGTATAACACTTAACTTCTATACACACTATTTAAAAACCTGATTTCTAACATCTCAATTTATCCCTTTCTAATTGTGAAGGAATAACTCCTTTTCTATTATCAAGTCTGGTGGAACACCACCTATTAACAGGGGAACCTTTAGATATACAGTGATTTACTAACTCCAATAAGGGATCCAAAACATCCTACTTTTCTCTACAGAAAAGGAGGTCCGGTTGAGATCCGGACCTCTATCCCATGATGAAGCCATTTAGTTGGTGAAACATGTTGGGGAGGTCAGGCATGACATTTTAATATGTGATTTGTCACCTCTTTCTACAGTGTCACCCGCTGCAGAGGGTCTCACAAGGAAACCTTATATGCCCAAGTAGGACCAGACTTGATAATTAGTGATGAGCGATTGTGTCAACTATCGTTATCGATTCGATAGTCGATATCAGCAATTATCATGACGATTTCCGATAGTCGATAACAGATTATCGCCGATGACCATTAAAGTCTATGGGAGAGGAACAACACCTTCATTCTTACACCCAAACAGGGCTGGAGAAGCTGGAATTAACATCCACAACAGTAAACTGGATACGTGCTACATCTTAGGCAAGACAATTAGGCAACAAGAGTCACATAAAAAAACTCACAGACTATTCACTAACCCTGTCTTGTACCACAGCTTGACCCTTAAACCTGCATGACCCACAAATTAAAAAGTGCCAGAAGGCAGTATTATTTGAACCATCATTTTACTTGAACTGGACATTGACTATCCATGTCCTGGAACGCAGCATGACCCTTAAACCTGTCTGACACACAGATTAAAAAGTGTCAGAAAAAGGAGTCTTTGAACCACCATTTTAGTTGAACTGGATATTGATTATACATGTCCTGTACCACAGCATGACCCTCAAACCTGCATGACCCACAGATTAAAAAGTGCCGGAAAAAGGAGTCTTTCAACCACCATTTTAGTTTAACTGGACATTGACTATGCCTGTCCTGGACCACAGCATGACCCTCAAACCTGCATGACCTACAGATTAAAAAGTGCCGCAAGAAAGTAGTTTTTGAAGCAGTATTTTAGTGAAATGGACATGGACTATCCATATCCTGTTATGCAGCATGACCCAAAAACCTGCACAGGTGCCCTTATGGACCATCAGCAGAAAATTTCACAATAAGAAAAAAAACTATATTAAAAACAACTCGTTTTCCAATACTGCTGCTGCTAGAGCTACTTCTACTGGTGACATTGTTCAACCATGACATTAGAATGTGAAGCAAACGAAACAGATGTCCCCAGTAGGTCAACGAGGCCTGTCTGAAAATCTTTGTATCCTAATTTAAGTACAAGGTGGCTCTTTGAACAAAACTGGGCCGCACCAAAGTAAAATACAGCTATTTAAAAGTTAAACGGATAACAAACGGTGTTTTTTGCACCAATGAAATAAACCAACAGTTACTAGAAAATTTCTGTATCCAAATTTAAGTACAAGGGGGCTCTTTGAACAAAACTGGGCCACACCAAAGTGAAATACAGCTATTTAAAAGTTATACGGATAACAAAAGGTGGTTTTTGCACCAATGAAAAACACCAACAGTTACTAGAAAATTTCTGTATCCTAATGTAAGTACAAGGTGGCGCTTTGAAAAAAAACTGGGACGCACAAAATAAAAGGTACAATTTCACCTCAGGTGCGAGGTGTGCTGGCCAAAAAGTGGTAAAAAAAATGTCACTTCAATGCAGGTTCAAAGCAGAGTCTGGGCTGCACAATATACACCCTCCTTTCCAAAGCCAGCCTGTCTGTCTGTCTCCCCGCCTTCCCCCCCGCGGCCCTACAGCGCTAGATGTTTCTGTAAAAGTCTCTGTCTAACTAACTAAGAACTGAAAGTCTCTAATCTACCTATATTCTAATGTTTACTGCTAAAAGCATAGTTGTCTGTATGAATAAAGAGAAGAACTGTGTCTCTGAGCTGAGCTGTATTGAGAGACACGTAGCACACGTCTTGCTCTAGTGATAGACACTGAAACACTGTTACTGAACAGGAAACGCTGTTCTATGCAAAACGAGGTCATGTGATTTTTCCAGCCAATGACAACCATACACATCACAGTCATGACGTCGCACACCCAGCTCACCCTGCTCTATGCTCTAAGCTGATTTGCTGGCCGCCAAAATGACAGGAAGTGCCGACAATGAGGCTATAGTAATAGATTATCTGCAGATTGTCACCTAAAATATCGCGTGATCGGAAATTTCCAATCAGCCTAAAAATCGTGCCGATTTCAACTTTGTCGATTATAATCGCTCATCCCTATTAATAATAGAAAAGGAGTTATTCCTTCACAATTAGAAAGGGATAAATTGAGAGGTTAGAAATCAGGTTTTTAAATAGTGTGTATAGAGGTTAAGTGTTATACATAATAAAAGTTACGTTTTAGTGATTTATAGATCGAGAACTGATAGAGTTTAAGTTTGCCTATAGCAAAATGGTAAATATAACCAATGTATAGATAACACATGAGCCACCATTCACAATAGGAGATAATTACAGCTCCCTTTGTCCTCCTTTCTGCATACTGACTTCTTCCCAGGTCACCCAGCATGCCTAGAAAACTGTCCTGTAGAAATTAATAGGTCTGCTCCTGTTCACAGATTCCTATTACCATGTAGCTGCTGTAAAGCATCTCTCTAGATACTGTTAAAAGTGGTATGCTGAAGTTCATACCTCAAAGAATTCAGCCCCTCTATAAAAATCAAGAGAGGAAGTTGTGATGAACTAATTGGATTTTTTTGCTGATAACACTACTGGTTTACAGCATGGTTGTAATGTTCTTTCCAATGGACTTAATTGCAGAGACATAAACATGCAAACAAAAACGTAAACCATCCAAGTACAAAAATGTAAAATAATGAGGTGGATCCAATGGGAAGTGAGAGACAACTGAAAAACTGCAGAGGGTAACACAGAGCAGGAATGAGAATCCAGCAGGCAGGATACAGAACAAAAGACCAAGCAAATAAGAAGCAAAACAAAAGTCCTGATGGCCAGAGATCTATGCAGGAACCAAAATGCACAGTGAAAAACTCAGGCCCTGAGTGCAACAACAGACAGGGCTAAATAGTTTCCTCAGTGATGGTGATGAAAAGCAGCTAGTTATTAGTGTAAAGCATAAGTGATTTTAACTGTTTACCCTGCTGAAGGGCCGGCAACAGAAACACACCTAACCTAGCCATAGTACCGCAGCTGCCAGGGTCAAAGGGCATGTTATGGTTATGAACACAACACAATGCTTGGCAGATCATGACAATAGTTTACATTGAGGCTAGAGTCACATGCCATATTTTTGCAGTATATTTTGGTGCATAAAATGTTCATTTTACACACCAAAATATACATCTAAAAATGCCCATGAAGTGTCCCTTTGTTTTTAATATGAATTTCTTCATGTTTTAACCAACACAGGTTCCAAATCTGCATCACGTCACATCACATCAAAAATATACGTGCCTATCACTATTTCCATGTGTATTTAGTGCACGAAACATAAACAAATATTAAAGAAGAAAGTAAAATATGAGGAAGAAATCCACAGGAAAAATATGCTGTTTGAAGGGGTTTTCTCATTGCAAACATTAACCTTCAACATGTAAGGAATGATAATCAGAAGATTTTTCCAATACCAGCATCTTTTAGATTTATACCTATGGTCCATAAAATAAGAGAGATTTTATCTGCTCTGATTGCACATAGATTTCTATCATTACCTATTCATATCTGCCGTCATGACTAGACAGTCAATAGACATATCTGCCTTCATGACTAGACAGTCACTAGACAGTGAATTGACATCATCATAGTCAGAGCTCACTCTTGGAGAAGACTCATCTGTAACAAGATTTGGTTTACTTTTGTTTACAGAAAAGCAACCATCTTTACTCATCAGAGCAAGTGTAGTTTTGTTTACAAACATTAAATCTCCTGAAATGTATGTCTTTGTAATGTCTTAGCTAGTTTTGAAAAGCTAAATATGCTAATCACTGCTATAGAACCATCCACAGGCTGAGTGGATGAAAAACTGTCACAGGCACTGTCACAGGCAGAGTGGATGAAAAACTGCCTGTGACTCAGTGAAACAGCATAGTGAGAAAACCCCTTTAACTAAACTTTCATCAGAAAAACAGATTTGGACATAACCAGGCTCTGTGCTCGTCTTCTTCATATCAAAGCACCAGTAGAAACTCATTGCTTGTCCAAATGCTCCATACTGCTTAAGGTAAAAAAAACCTTTAGTACAGTTACGGAACCCAAAAAACATTAACACAAAGGTTAATTTATTTATTAATTAATTATTAATAAAAGACTGGAATAGTACAACTGTTGTGCGGTTCTTGTTATTGGTTACATTAGATTGTTTTTGTCTATAACTATGAATTAGATAATAATCACACTAACATATCTTTTTATTAGAATCAACAATGAAGCGAATGTCCAGGTAAGTCCTCGAACAGTATCACCACTCTTTTGATGAGCCTAGCAACAATAAAGAAAAACATAGCAATCAATAGGGTGGGGATGCAGAATAAAGTAATAATTGAGCGCCACATTGGAAATACAGCTACAGTACCCACCAAGATAAGATAGGTTAAGACTAATGCTGCGTTAAGACCATACTTACAATGGCTACAAAGATAAGTAACATCCGTATAAAATAAATCAATACATAAATAATTTATGTGTCATCACTTTACCAAACATTGCATAGCTTTTTATGCAAGGTACTGTGGTGACATGGCACAGAGACCTTATGTTATGTCCGTTACATCACCTGGTTATTAAGAAAGCATCAAGTAATATACTTTTCCTAAAGGGTTTCTACAGTATCAAAAATGCAGCTGATTTGCAATGGGCATGTGCAGAATAAATACAATGAAAGTAACTAAAGTGAGGAATATCTTTTAAAGTGCAAAATTCTTTTAAGATGGCTCATCAATATATTTATATTAGACTGTACATTCAGTACATACACAGGCATCCAAGTCTGGTTTTACATAATGGAGAATTTCAGCGACTATATCACTGAAAACTTTTGGAAATCAGTTGTTGTAAGTATGTATGAACAATAAAAGCTGCATATATTTTACATGTCATTATCCTTGTTGTTGTGCTTTTTAGTTAAGGATTTACACCCGCGTTTGGGAAGCTGTTAAACTGAAAATTAAACAATAAAGTGTTACATGATCAACTACTTAACATTTCCTATAAGCCAAGCAAAGGTGCTGTATATAACCTTTAACGTTTATCAGCAGGTGTCTTTTTTATTTTACAGTTGCCCTTGCTGCTGTACCATTTGTATATATTGTCTGGTAGTACATCTACTGGAAGATATATCCAAGGACCATCTAATAAAAATTAAATACCTGACCATTTTAATATGCAGCTTGTCTTATAGCTGGTGTAGAAGTAAATTATAAGAACATATTTCCCACATTTGACAGGAACAATAAAAGGCATTTTATATATTAATTTTAGGAGTTCAACTCTCCCAAAAAGATTCTAGCAATATTTTGGTAAAATGTGTTTGTACTTCTAAAGATGATAATCAAATATTCAGTGATCCATTTTGGTGTAAAAAATTGTCAAAAAGCTAGTAATAAAAACTAGTAATGTAACCAATATATAGAATTGAGCAAGGCAAAAGAACAGACATATATCTATGAGCATCAGAAAATGCTGAGTTTTATCACAAATCAAAAGAAGTCAAACATTGCTTTTCTTTCATAATTGAATACTTGTAAGGAGAAGCATCCAATCTCCTTTCAGAGAATAGCTTTTAAAAAGTCTAGAGTTTGCATAATATCAACCCCGCTACCAAATGTAATGCTTTGTTGGTGGCAGAAAAATAAAATAAAAAGGAATTTCTAAATTAAAACCAGAAAGCTTTTTGATTAGTATAGAAAAGTAATTAAATTATATGACCAGTTTTGCATATGCATAACGACATACTTGCTTCTGAAAGAAAAGCTGATTGGATTTAATCTTCAAAATCGAGTGAAAATATAATTAGCACCACTATAGCTTGTTGCTAAGACAATATATTACAAAAATTGGTACATAAAAAGCAAGATGAAACCATGACTATATAAATGAAAATAACATTTTTACAGTTTTTTGTATTTCTATTGTTAACATAGTTTATAAGATGCATGAAGAGTCCACAGCTGCATGTACCTGTATTCCCCATGTTCATTACTTATTGCTATTTACTTACACAGAGGCAACATATCAGCAAGGTAGAGAAAATGCTCTCATCATAATACACTAGAGTTCAATACTCCCTATGTCATCTCAGTAGAAAACACATTCTTAGGCAAGTTCTACCAAATGACAGTTTATTTCACCAAGGCAATATGGATAAAGAACTGTCACATGAGTACATTAATTTACTTACAAACCGTTTTTCTAGATTGTCTACCATTTGTACCAATCTCGAGTACCAAGGTAGAAATGCTAGCCCATCACTTACCAGAATGATCCTAATTATAGACAATGTTAACATTTAAATGTAAATAATAATTATTAGAATTACTACATTTTTTATATTAGGGAGCATTTCTCATATCTGTTACAATCTTTTAATGATGAGCTTCCTCAACTTCTTTGAACCGGGGCATCTCAGCAAACCAGAAGTATGTGAAAAGCCAGGCTTCATTGAGTTCTTAGCACATTTCAGGCAAAACTAAAAAAAATCCGGGTGCCCCCTTATGAAAACTAAAAATGTGTCTTAAGTTATTGTTCAATTGTCTTCCAAAATCAGAATAACATTTAAAGACAGAAAGACAGATATATCAGCTAACATATTGCGAGTAATAGACATGCATATGTGTAACCATGACTTTGTAGCTCATGATAATCTCTGTGAAACAACTTAGGGGAACCTCCCCAGTGATGCCTACTTTAAAGTTTAAGGTCTCATTCACATCACATTTTTAGCATCCATCTGGAAACCTTGATACCATACCATCATGACATTTAGAGGTCAAAACATATTGCTTTTTGGATCAATCAATGTTCTGGAGCTCTAATTTACCAACATAACATAAAGGTGTGGACAAAACATCTTTGGCTAACCAATGGCTAACGTAACTGATTTGGAAAAAGGGCAAATGTAGTTCAAAATAGACTATGTTTGCCATATAGCTTTCTAAGGCTCCACCTATGGATCCACATAGTTCTCTAAGGCTCCATCAGATGTGCATGGGGTGTAAAAAGCATTGTCTTAGACAAAAGTCCATCTATTTTTCTTTGTAAATTGTTTTAGCAGCAGAATTAATTGCTAAATAAACCTCTGAGTAATTGATATAAGGCACAACTTAGAAAAGTTCATGAAGCAAAAAAGTCCATAGTCTTCCACAGTTAAACACAAATTTGATTGACAGTGAGTATAAATTGATGTACATGACTGTTATTTAACCACCCCAGTCCAATATTCATTGAACTTGTCATCACGGTTGCTAACTATTTTCAACTCCTTGAACAATTGTAAGATCATATTATTGCTAATTAAAAAGGTCTTAATTTTCTTACTTGAGGAATTGCAGTAAAGAAAGAGTTTTGAAGCATGACATTTGCGAGTTGTAGTTGGAATACAAGATGGACCTATTATTCCCACCGATAATTGTTTTTTCTTTGTGACTCCCTGTCGTGGAAAGCTATTCCTTTAAACACCCACAGAGGATGCGAAAACATTACCATCGATTCTCTATTACATAATTAAGACTTTAAGAAAGAACCACCTCATTAACAGTGCAAATAAAAATTAAATGCTAAAAGTCTCCTCAAGCTTCATAAAAATTCCCATTTATACACATGACTTAAGTGACTGACAAAGACAGTCTACGTTCCCAGCCTAAAGACTATTTAATGATGAAGGAATCACCATTTAACACACATCCCCACTTGCCCAATTCCAGCGAAGTCGGTCACAAGAAGAGGATTTTTATCATCCATGTCAAGATGTCGAGTAAAAAAGCCGGAAGATGTATCTTCTCATTGTTTATTTCCATACAATCGACTTTCCTGTGATTTTTTTCCATTTAAATGGATTTGAAAACATCCTTTTATCCCTACTAGCTACACCAGACATGCAGAAAATTATAATCTTCACAACAAGAAAAGGATAATCACTCACTGGCTGATGCACGTCTTTGAAAAATGGAGAAATCAGAAGGCCAAATTGCACACTGAAAAGCAGTAGCTGACTAATAAATTTTGCAAAAAGTAAGAATTCGTACAAACGAAGCTAATAGATAACTACAGTAAAACCACAGAGTATAAACATCAAAAGAAAATTGCCATGCCTGTTGCAATAAAAATATAGCTGTTCCTTCATTCACTGAAAGATTTTAAGTCATTTCATGCAATGTGCTTTGCAAAAATGATATTTCTTCCATGAAATTATTTGTATTAAAATATTTCAGTATTTTCTCAAATTTATGGTAGACGTCCTTTTTGAAAAGATATACGACAGTTTATAGATAAGTGAATCCCACATCTGAAAGGGACAACTTGACCTTAGGTAAATTGTACAACCGAATAGAATAGTGAAACTAAAAAATGGGAATACACCCCTCATACTCTATAAGCTTATTACACACACACACACACATGTCATCACACAGAGATTTACAGTTACAATGGATAAACTCACTTCACTTACATAGGTGCCAAGATGCAATGTCAAAGTGACATTTTCTTATATTTCCCCAACATGATTGATGTTAGGTGTCAGATGACTGTGTGCATCTGTTAGTAAAGAATAGGGAAAACTATACAGTGTTGAAGTCAGACATATTTTTGCTATGGGAAAGCCAACAGTAAAATGTTATAATGTAGAAATCATACCATATTAGCAAAAACAGAGAGGCCCAGGAATTTAGAGCATTCAGAGTGCAGATAAAGAACACAAATTGTATGCTTAGCTAATGTTTCTGGTTTCTTCAATGGATGTAAATAGTATGTTTCAACTTTTTTTTTTTAATTACTTCCTTTAATTACATAATTGCTAAGTAGTGATACCTTAAGGACTGACCCATCTTTTAGGTTTTTTTAAGAGTCATAACTTTTTTTTATTTTTTCCTCACTAAAATCATATAAAGCATTGCATTTTGTAGAACAAATTGCATTTTTTTGAAGTTCTGTAAAATGTTCAAAAATGCTTTGCATCATTATTTTCTAACAACAATAACTTGTTTTATTTGTCCATTGTTAGACCTTTGTGAGAGGTAATTTTTTGTAGAACAAGGTGCAGTTTTGCTACCAATTTGGTGTACGTGCAACTTTATCACTTTTTATTTCATTTTTTTTCTAGGAGGCAGGATGACAAAAAATTGTAGTTATAGTTTTTCTTTTTTTTTTAATCTTTAATGGAATTCACCATAAATAACATGATGTTTTATTAGTTTGGACTTATAGAGATGCATCAATGCCAAGTATGTTAATGTTTTTGTAAATTTTTTATATGATAAATAGGAAAGGCTTTTTTTTTTAGATTTTTACAAATATTTTGTTATTTTTAATTTTTATTCTAATATTTAGTCCACCTAGAGAACTTGAACATGCAATCAATTGATCACTAGTATAATATACTGTAGTATTTATTTATTGAAGTATATTCTAATTGGTGTAGGATGTAATAGGAGCACAATCATGACAAGTTTTGGATCCTCAATAGGCCTTTGGTGTCCCACAATTGCATAGCTGGGGTGGAAATCCAGTGGCAAACCCCTTTCAAATGTCTTAGGTGCTGTTGTTGGACTGACTGCAGCATCTATATGATAAAATAACCAGGATCAGAGTCATCACTATTTCCTGATTTTAACGTTATGTGCCGGCTATTACAAACAGCTAACACCAGCTTCATACATCATCCTGACAATAATCTATACATTCTTAACAACACCATGATGTACATGTATGTTATGCACTGTTTAAGCATTAATAATTTATTCTAATGTTATGGACACATAACAAAACTGTGGATTCTCTAACCCATAATCCGTTTGGACAGAGAGGGATGTGAATTCTAAGCGATCCCCTGGTCTTCACCATTAAACTGCACACTGAGGAATGAACTTTGCTGCAGAGGGAACCTTTCAATGTGGTGGCAATAGATGTGATGCTGTGTTAACATAGTCATAAACCTAACCAGTGTTCATCACTGGGTGACAGGCCAGAGAACAAGAAATAGGAAGTCTAAATGGAGCCAAGGACCAGAGTCAGAAATAGAACAACAGGTACTACACAAACCATCCCAAGGGCAAGGAAGAACAGATATCCAGGAGCAAATTAAAGATCAGGATCAGGGTCAAGCAGGAGTCAAATTCAAATACAAGAAACAAGGAACAAAAGCCAGGACAGGATAAATCATCACTTACGAACCATTGACTTGTTGGACTCAATACAGCAAGGTGTTACTGAGGACATTATTATATATTAGTCCACCTTCTCTTTAGTTTTATACACAGGTTATTTGTGTGTCAATATGCTTCATATTCACACATTTACTGTGTATTTTTTATCCTCATTCACATTTATTGTTATCTTCTTCATATGAAAGCATAGAGGACTTAATGAGGACATATCAGGTCAAACTAATCTCGTTGATTTCTTGAACAATGTCACAAAAGTGTTGGATGAAGGTGATGCTGTGAATATTGCTGGAAATATTTTTGGATTTCAGCAAAGGCTTTTATATAATTCCACATAAAGAGATCATAGATTAGTTATTAAAAACTAGAGTTAGTCCTTGGATACGCTGTTAAGAAAAAAATAGTGTGTGGTGACCACAGAATTTAGTTCTGGGTCCTATTCTTTTTAATATATTTCTACGTTACATGGGAGGACATTAAATAAGTAAAATTTGCCTGTTTGGTGATGATAGAAAATTGTATAATATGATTAATACTCCTGGAAGTGTATGGAACACGGAGAATAATACATACATCCATCTTTACTGGATAAAAGGCTAAAACAATTAAAACTGCAGTTCAATGTTTCCAAATGTAAAATGATGCACTAGGAGAGAAAGAACCCTATACTGTGTTAGCAGATCAGTGTTATCCAAGGTGTGAACAAGCAGTAGGTGAAGTAAGTTGAATGCTTGGCTGCATGGCTAAAGATATAACCAGCAGAAAGATAGAGTTTATGATCCCACTGTATAGAGTTCTAGTGCGACCCTTTTTGTAATACTGTGTTCAGTTCTGGAGGTCTCACCCACAAAGAGATGTCACCTACAAGGATAAGATACAAAAAATTTGTGGAAGGTCTCCAGCACAATACCTATTAGAATTAAATAAAAAAAAAAAAAAAACTTAAAGAGAATGTATAATTAGAAAATGACTTATTGTTTTAATCAGGTTTTTATGTAAAACATATTTTTTAGAGTTTTTAGTGATTTTCTCCATGTTCATGTCTACCGTTAAAACTTCTTGAAATTGCACATTTTGTACTCTGGCCTCTAAGCCTAATAACAGCCTGTTCTGTAGACACCAATTTTCAGCAGTCTCTTGATTATTACCACATGCAGGATTCCAATAAAAGGTGACACCAATTTGCGGTATACAAATAAACTGTAGGGAAGAGAACTATGGTAGGTCTCTGGTTCCATTTATTTGAATTAGCATCCCTTTAAGTAATGAAAATGGAACTAGCCTGTTGACAACCTGGTGGCAGCCCCCAGAAAATTAAAGAAGCAGAGTTGTTGAGAGTCAATTAAAGCCCTGTTAATAATGCAGTGGAATGAAATAGATAGATCATCAATAGACAACAGTGTCTACATAACACCACCTTAAGCTACAACCAATGGAGTACTGTAGATGTGCAATTTAAAAAGTGTACACCCCCTGAGTTCAATGTGTATCATATAAATCTGAATTTTCCAAAAAACAGACAGTCACTTTTGAGTCATGGAGCTAAGACACACCAGAGACCACTAAGTTTAGTCAGGACATGCTAGAGAGGAAATAGGACCACAAGAGTCCCCAGTTTATTTTCGTGATAGCATTTTTGTATGTTGTATTTACAATATTTTCTATGCTCCATATTATGAAAGCAGGAAAAATGCAAGGTTTGCATCTAGAAATAACCTTGAAAGTACATCACAGTAATACAATTTCTGAATTAGGAACAAAACTTTATCACTACTGCGGTTCACTATAAAGGAAGCAGTGCTTCTGTCTAAGAACTTAAGAACTCTGGGAAATTCAAATTATCCCGGCAGATACAAAGAAATTAATTTGAGTTATATCTGTAAAAGGCTTGTTCCAGAAAATTTATCTGTGCTGTACAGAGCATGGTAAGTCTACCGAATTAAACAAGATCAGCAATGAAAAGGGCAGCTGTCTCTGCTGGAGTACATGAAAATCAAAGATGCTTTTCAGGGTTAGTAAAGCAATGAATCACTACTGCGTTCTTTCCTCTCAAACATGTTGTATCAGTGTCATAAGACACCATTACTCAGTTAATCTCTCAACTGTTATCCAATTAATGCCACATTTTTACTTTTATACTTTGTACAATATATGCAAGGATGGCACCATTTCTGTAGATTAAAAATGTCTGGTTTTTTTATTTAATTATCTGAAAAGTGCCTAAAGAGTCTGCCCATACATATACCTCAATATATCAAACATATTATTCATTCACATATTCATTTACAGGACCTTTCCAGTTGTAGACAGCCTGATTTAGAATATAGCTAATTTACAAATACAAAAATAAGGAAATAAAAAGTTCACATAAAAAAAACTAAAAATGACAAAACATAAGAACAGATGTAGGGATTCAGAGGCAGCAGTCACACCAGTGGCGCAGCTGTAGGGGTCACGACGGTTGCACTTGCTGCCTGCCCCTGAGCCATGAGTGCTCACAGTCCTCCCTCACCACTCAGATGCATCGTTGGGTCAGGCAGAAGCAGCGATGCCGCAATCAGAGCAAGTGCCCACCGAGCCAGGGTAGCATGGCTGGAATCCACAAGATGCCGCGGCCTGTTGCAGCTGCAGCATCTAAGTGTTTAACAGAGGAAGAGGAGTCCTCTGTCTAACCATCGGCAACCTGCAATGTGGTTGTTGGGGTGCCAATAGTTGACATAGCAACCAGACAATAAAAAATGGTCTTGGGACTTGCTATGTATAGAAGCCTATTAGGCCTTGTCATGTATTGCTACATATCATAAAAGTGATCCAGCAATCTCATGGACTCATTTCATAGTGGGACAAAAAAGTAAAAAAAGAAAAATAAATGATTAAAGAAACTCTAATTTTCTCTAATAAAAAATAATTTAGTTAAAAAATAAATATATATACATGTACATGTAAAGTGGGGAAAATAAGTATTTGATACACTGCCGATTTTGCAAGTATTTTTCTACCTTCAAGGAATGGAGAGATCTGTAATTATTATCTTATGTACACATTAACTTTGAGAGACAAAATCTAAAACAAAATTCTAGCAAGTCACATTGTATGATTTTTAAATAGTTAATTTACATTTTATTGCATAAAATAAGTATTTGATCACCTACCAACCAGCAAGAATCCTGACTCTCACATACCTGTTAGTTTTTCTTCAAGAAGCCCTCCTACTCTGCACTCATTACCTACATTATCAATCACACTCCAAACTCCCCACCATGGCCAAGATCAAAGCTGATCAGAGCTGTCTAAGGATACTAGGGACAAAATTGTAGATCTGCACAAGGCTGGGATGGGCTACAGGACAATAGGTAAGCAGCTTGGTGAGAAGGCGTCAACTGTTGGCAAAATAATTAGAAAATGAAAGAAACATAAGATGACTGTCAATCTTCCTCTGTCTGGGGCTCTATGTAAGATCTCTTGTCGTGAGGTAAGGATGATTCTGAGAAAGGTCAAGAATCAGCGAAGAATTACATGGGAGGACCGGGTCAATGACCGAATAGAGCTGGGACCACAGTCCCAAAGATTAAAATCCTGCAGGGCACACAAGGTGCCCCTGCTCACGTCAGACTGTTTGAAGTTCAACAGTGACCATCTGGATGATCTAGAGGAGGCACAGGAGAAGGTTAACGTGGTCAGATGAGACCAAAATAGAACTTTTTGGTATCAACTCCACTCACCGTGTTTGGAGGAAGAAGGATGAATACAATCCCAAGAACACTGCCCCAACAGTGGAAACATTATAATTTGGGGATACTTTTCTACAAAGGAGACAGGACGACTGCACCATATTGAAGGAAAGATGGATGGGCCATGTATTGCAAGATTTTGAAGAACAATGACCCGGGATACACAGCCAGGGCAACTAAGGAGTGGCTCCGTAAGAAGCATTTCAAGGTCCTAGAGTGGCCTAGCCAGACTCCAGATCTGAACCAAATAGAAGGAGTTGAAACTCAATATAGCCCAGAAACAGCCCCAAAACTGGAAAGCTCTGGAGAAGATCTGTATGGAGGAGTGGGCCAAAATCCCTGCTGCATTGTCTGCAAATAGGAAATGTGTGACCTTTGTAATTGTTAGCAAGGGTTTCTGTGTATACAATAGGTATTACTGCATCCATAATTCTCCAATTTATAAAATGTTCATGTTATTCAGTGTGTACATTAAGTGCATTGTTTTGTATATCTAGTCTTACAGGAAAAAGGGACTAAAAAGTGATCAAAAACTCTCATGTGGCAAAGAGAACCTTAATTTACCCCCACAAATAGAAAGCCCTCACACAGCTTCAGCCACAGATAAGTGAGTTAGAGCTCTAAGAATATTGTGGCATGAAAAATGTGTTTTTTAAAGGGGTTTTTATGTGGAAAATATGATTTACTCATGTGAGGTGATGCATGTAAAAAAAGAGTAGGGACCTGTAAATGGAGGATTTATCATATAAATGGGTGTGTATGTCCCTTTTTCAGTTGATATACAGTATTTAAAGGGAATCTGTCAGGTGGTTTGTGCTGCTCTATCTGAGAGCAGCATATGATAGAGGTTTATATGGTTTGCAGCAGGAATTCGAAAAGTGAAAGTAAAAAGTGCTGAAAAATATAACCCTGCCCACATACAGTGATTAACTGTTTGCTCTGTAGACACTCTTATACAGAGAAAATCGTAAATCACTGCATGTAAGCAGGACTTAACTGTCTTTTAAAGAATGTGGTCAATTCTGCTCCAAATCATATAAACCTATATATCTTAGAGCTCAGCTTTTCTCCATCTATTACATCCTGCTTTCAGAAAGAGTAGCATAAATCACTTGACAGGTTTCCTTTATATTTTTAGAGGGGTTGTCCAGCAGAAGAAATTCAATTAAAATTTGGCTATGCTGCGACAAAAAGGAAAGAAGTGATAAAGAGGTTTTCTCACCATGCTGTTTCACTGAGTTTTAGCAGTTTTTCCACTTAATCTGTATCCTCAGGCTGTGGGTGGTTCTACAGCAGTGATCAGCATATTCAACTTCTATAAAGCCATTACTCTGACAATGCATTAGATTGTTATCTCTTACAAGATTACAGATAAAGCCATGGTTTTCAGTCCTCATAGCACATGCCCCTTTTGCTCAATGAAGCTAATCTTGTTATATATAATTAGTTTGCTCTCAGTCCCTCAGTGGGGTGACACCACTCCCTGTTTTCTTCTCTCAGCTAATCAGATGACAGACGTCCCTGGTCCAAGCTAATTAGCTAATCATATAACAGTCGTCTGTCTGGTATGCAGGTAATCATGGAAACCTGTATGCACTTTAGAGCACATAATAAAATTCTCTTATCTCATAACTAAGTGAAATCTATTGACCAATGTATTTAGAAGAGTCTTCTTTTGTTCAATTGTCCCTTTAGGTTTAAAGCTAATCTATGTAGTAAGAAAACCCCTTTAATCCCCAGGCCCTCATTATTGCAGCCCTGGAGCTACCTGACAATTCATTCCTTTTCTCCATTGTAAGTGAGTGGAGCACATTTAAATCTATAGGTAGGCAGGAAGCCTCCTGCTTTTCTTCTTCCCTGCACTGGCGGTCATGTGTACATATCAACTGCAGATACTGCTGGGACTTATCAGACCCAAATCAACTCTGCAGTGACTTAAAGGGGTTTTGCCACAAAGTAAAATTGACGTGGGAAGCTTGCAAATGAAATAACAAACATTTCCACCATTCATTATTATTAAAAATTCTGGACGGTTTTTGTTTTAGCTGCTCCCCTAGTGATCAATTGTTTACAGCTCGTCTCCAGGGGATACGACCAGGGCTGAGAGCTCCTTAGTCCTGGTTGCACATGTTCAGGCATCACCTCTCCTCTCAGGGAGCTACTGAGTGTTCAAACCCCAGGTGCTGTCACTCTACTCCTGTCCTCTGTGCTCCTTAGTAATTAGTCAAACAGAGCAAATAAATAAATAAAAAAGAAACCTCAATGAGGTATGTGCACTGAGAAAAAAAACACTGGTTTGGTTCCTGCAGGGATTTGAAAATAGGACCCTTGTGCCTGGAGGCAAAAACTTTACCTCTCAGCTACTCATAATGCTTTACATAAATAGACCTTTCTTTGACTACAGAGAGGAAATGCCTGGTGATGTCATCCTGCTGGGTCACATGATATGCAAGTCAAACAAATCACACACGCCCCCTTCTGTGCACACAGAGCTGAAGAGCTGGAGGCAGGATATATGAAATGAGATTGTGGCAAAATCCCTTTAAGAGGGTGTTTTCCACCCTACATTTTCCCTTTTACTGGGGCTAGTATTACAGGGGAAATCAGTAAAAAGAAAGTTATCTAAAAAAGTCCCACAAAGGTCTTTTTCTGACCCTATTGGGGGCATAATATGTAAAACAAAATAATAATTTAAAAGGCATACAAGAAATTAAATTTTATTAAAAAAAAATACTAACAGCCAAAACCGCAACTTTTAGTCCCACCTTCGATGACCCTAAAACTTTATATTACCCATAATAATGGGTACATGATGGAAAAGTGAAACAATTATAAAACTTGTTTTAGCATCACTTTTCCTGTAAAAATAAAAAAATATACAGTATATATAAATGGAGCTAAATGGCCCACTCAGGAATGGTTTAACTGTATTTAAAGGGGTTGTCTAGTGAAAAAATATTTTCTAAACAATATTTCTAACGATGTACTTTCAATACAATTTTTGAGGACTCCTTTAGTTCACTATCATCTTGATGACAGAAGGCTCAGTAGTACTTTGTGTTTTCACACACAGGAAATAGTTATGTGTCAAGCACAGGAAATCAGATGAACAAAGGGGTTTGTTTTTTTCTTGCCTCCAAAGGGTATCAATATGAGGAATCAAACAGAGGTCAGGTACTGAGACTGAGAGTGGTAGAGAGAAAGATAGATTAAGCACTACAAAGGATCCTGAGGCTTGTAGACTAGAGGGAAAAGCTTTGAAGCAGGGAGTGCAACTGTTAAGCTGCGGAGAAGGGTAGATATATATGCCACAAAAATGCACACATTAGCACAGAAAACATCAAAAGGAGATGGTTCATTGGACAACTTAAAGGGCCACATGTATGAAAACTGTCTAGGTCTAAAACTCACTTTGTTGCCCACAGCAACCAATCAGAGTGTCCCTCTAATTTTTCCAGAGCACTGTATGAATGAAAGGGGCACTCTGATTGGTTGCTATTGACAACAAAGTGAATTTTAGACCTAGACAGTTTTCATACATGTGACCCAAAGTTTACGAAAGAGGAGGAGGAGCTTCCCTTGCTTTAGCTGTGATGATTATACCTATTAAAATGTCTATCTAATACTTCACCATGACTTTTTAAATCACTGATCTCTCATCTATGGTTTGAAACAATTTGATACATAAGCTTAACTTCATTCTAAGCAATCCCACTTAACACATTTCACTAGACCACAGCAATATCAAAAATGCAATATATAATAGGTGATATGCAACATTTAGCCTAACTCAATAGGTTTTGAGATACAAATTCTGCTCGGTCACTTCTGTAAGGTCTATTTCACACACAGCATTTTTTGGAAAACTGCCACTGCAATTCTTTTGAGACAAAGCTAGGAATGAACTCAAAGGGACTAGAGATATAAAGACAAGAAGTGTACTTCTTCCTGCATCATCCATTTCTTTAAAAAGTTGTGA
Source organism: Phyllomedusa bahiana (assembly GCA_025379985.1). Lineage (NCBI taxonomy): Eukaryota > Metazoa > Chordata > Amphibia > Anura > Hylidae > Phyllomedusa > Phyllomedusa bahiana. Next base: position 136,695 of record JAODAL010003767.1, read on the forward strand.
GTTAAACCACATTACAAGAAATGAAATTAAACTTAGAGTAAGATGTTTTTAAAAATAGCTGCCTTCAAACATTGATGACCGGGGGCAACTGTTTAATCAAGTACAGTTTCAAACATCAGGCTACAGGTTTAGAAATGGATTAGTATAAATAATCTTCTCTGTGCCTTACCTTAACCTAGATCGAAGGCTTAGGGCCCCTTGTATGAAAACTGTCTAGGTCCAAAATTCACTTTGTTGCCCATAGCAACCAATTAGAGTGCCCCTTTCATTTCACAGTGCTCTGGAAAAAATGAGAGGGGAACTCTGATTAGTTGCTATGGGCAACAAAGTGAATTTTAGACCTAGACAGTTTTGATACATGTGGCCCTTAGTTCATTGTCCAAGCCTTGTTACTACATTTCCTGGTCCAAGCAGAGTAGCACCCATCACCCTCCAGCTATTCTCCAAAGAGTAAAAGGTAGTTTTGACACAATTGAAAACACATTTTCATGTACTGTCATTATAATCATTACTCCTTAAGAGACATTTATGAAACGTTTTCATTTAATTTCTGGTGTTATTTTGGCTTAGAAGCAACTCGCAATTTCTATCTGTTTAAGGTCAGAGTCAGCAGTATAAATATAAAAGCTACAATTTATGTGAGTACATTTTAACTTACAGACTGAGCAATCTGTGCAGTATCATTAGACTGAGAAAACTAATGTTGGGGAAGGCTGTGCAAATTATTTATGTTATGTGGTCACACAATTATTGCTAGGTATAAAGGTCTTAGCCCCGTGCACTACTATAAATTAAAAATTCAAAAACTGCCTCTTTACCAAATTGAATATGGTACAAAAAGCTACAGAGTTACTTTGTCTATTATGTTTCTCTACAGGGAAAGGGGAAAGGAGACAAAAGCTTAGCTTGTTATAATAATTGGTATGTAGGTAGGAAAAGAAATGGTTCTTTGTGCGAAAGATGAATGTGAGAGATAAAAAGAGAGGAAGAAATGACTGATTCAAATTCAGGTTTGTTTCTGCTCCAGTAGAGAAAAATGACAACATGCTAGTTTTCCAGAGAAAGGACATAATTGTTTCATCAAATCAACATGTGCATTTGCAAATCATATTTTGTTTTCTGCAGCGAGCTATTTATAACAGAGACAAATGCTGAATTTGTTTTTGATTTTAAGACAATCTAGATTTGGTTTGAAGATTTAATTGCTTAGCATTCAACTAGTTCTGAAAAGCTAAACACATCTTTACAATAAATGGCAACAAATCTTTAGCCCCTTTTTATAAACATTATTACCTTTATTATTTTTAGCATTATTTTAGCCATATACATTCATTTATATGTATATTTATATATCGTTTATCTTAATGTCATTTGCCTTCTTATCAAATGTTCCCCAAAACACTTATCAAGTTCCGTAATGGGTCAACTCTTGATATCTACAAGTTTGTAAAAGAGCTGGCCTAGAGATTTTCTTTCCTGAGTCAGTTCACAATGGATCATTGTTTTAGAGAAGACAGGTTCTTTACCATTTCAGCTAAGACTGGATGTCAGGTTTGGAAAAAACAGTCTGGTTAAAAAATATTTTTTTATGTCTTGTGATGGAATAGTACATATGTACAGGGTAAGCTTTATTATAAGGTAAATGGAAAAAAAGGGAACAACTTGTTCCTGAGCACTACTCATGATTATTGGGACATCTGCATCCTAAATGTATTTGTCTACTTGAGGAGACCCAATATCATATCTTATTAGCTTAACTGTACAGACTTGGTATGGTTCCCTGGGTTGAAAACTATGCTGATCATCTGAACATACCCCTAAGTAACAATATTTCTTTGAAAAATGTATTATGTTTATTTTGGCAAAACAAAGTCCCTTTGCCTAAATAGTAGAGCTTTTCTGCTCCACCTGCCAGTTGTCACTAATCTTTTTTCCACACTAAGAACCTCTGGTCTGTCTTGAAAACCATCCTTAAGGCGTTGTCTCACCATGCTGTTTCACAGAGCCACAGGGTCACACTTCCTGGTTAGACTGTGGTTGGTTCTATAGCAGAGATTGGCATATCAGCTCTGCTATTCCTAGTTGAGCCTGTTAGAAGGACATTGTTAACGAATAGCTATAAACAACAAGACAGAAGTCTACAGAGCTCTAAAGAATTAAAGTTTGTCAGTAACAAAGATAAGTAAGTCCCAACAGGCTGATAGGGAGTGTTGTCAGTTTCCACCGTACCAGCCACTTTTGCTAGAGCCCGTTAGGATAGAGAAAGGTACTTGGTAGCCTAGGGAAGCTTGTGTACAACAGCAGGAGATAATATCTGTTTTAACGTCAAAGGGAAGCAAAATTAGAACAGTAATGTATTTGGCAATAGTTGTTTACCTAAATTTTAAAGCTAATCAATGAAACAGGAATACTCATTTAACTTTTGTGAGGACAATTAACGAGTTCATCAAACATAGTTTTACCAATATGCTTTAAGCTCCTGGTGTGCAAAAGAAGATGTTTTTATAATATGACTCTTTTTAATCTAATCAGTAAGTCTGTTGCTCACTTTATATTTTTTTCTTTAACCAACTGTAGATTAACTATTTTAATTAAACTCACTTTGTATCACTGCAAGGTATTTGCTGCATTCACAAGAACAAGTATTCAATAATTAAAAAACACTATGTTATCCACTGTGGGAAAAAACACATATAATAGTATGAACTTAGACCCAGATAAAAATTAACCTTTATCAAAATACCATTAAAATCTAAATACAAAGAAGAAACACTAGACAAATCCTACACTTATCCCTTGCAAGAAAGCTACAGCTATCTATCCACAAAATGTGGGGCGACCGCCCCAATAAGGGCACCCCCACCAGGAACCTAAACTATCAAATCCTAATATAACCCTACAGTAAAGTTGCAAAGTGCCCAATGAATAGATACAAAAAAATTCCCCTAAAGATCTATTGAATATAGCTTCACAGGAGTAAATACACGTAATATAACGACCACCGAATACTCAAAATATCTGTAAAGCAACCATCCAACAATCCAACTGTGTTGTAACTAAACAAAAACATACCAAAAATATTTGAGAACTTTAACTTGATACATTTTTTCAAGGAACTAAATATGACTGTGAACTGTAATTTACAAATGATGGATAGAAAGAGTATGATATTTTCTGTAATTTGAGCTTTTAGGAAGAACTATATATCTTGTCCATAAGTTCTCAGCAAATTATTCTCTAGAATTGGCTGGCTAGAATCTTGATTGAAATGGATTGCTGAATCATGACCTAAATCTAGGATATAGGACATTTTGAGAGCTAATGATAAAAAGTGCCTAAGACTTTCTAAAATGATCAACAAAGTACAAGTGCATCCAATCTTGTGACAAATCAAACCTGATACTACAAAAGCTACTACATAAAGCACATTATTATGCACTGTAGGATACTGTATTTTTATAGAGCAGCATCAAATTAAAGGGAACCTGTCACCCTTGCTGAGGACAGTACTACCTAGTGACAGACATGCTGTTTCCAGTGCTGTGTCCCTTATTCTGTAAGATGTAGCAGTTTTAGAGTATGTGATGCTCAAATCTTATTCATGAGCAGGTGTTATCCCCGCCCACTCTTTTCTGGCTGAAAACTGCAGATTTGAGCATTAAATACTTGAAAACTACAGCATTTTACAGAAAATGGACAAAGCGCTGGTAACAGCATGTCTGTCACTAGCTTGTGCTGTCCTCAGCAAGGGGGGCATAAACTATGTGACAGGTTCTCTTTAAACATTGCATTGTTTTCCACTTGGGACATGGGCCGAAGTCAAATTCAACCAGAATTCAAGTGCTTTGCTTTCAGTCATCCTGAATTTATTTGTAGCAAACATCGACCAAAAGAAAAAAAAAAAAAATCAATGGTAATCATAAACTTAACCCTAAATTTGGACTAAGGTTTGGGTTGCTTTAAAGGTTTTAAGGGGTTAACTTATCAGTCCGGCAATGCAACCCTCCTGAAACACATAATTTCTGGTCCAATGTCAATCTCAGATACTATGTCCATTGTTATGGTAACTGTAACTGAAGTCAGAAAGAACAATGGATGGGTAAGTAAGTCTGCAAAAGAAGCACTGTGTCGCCAGACAATCAAGTTAACTCCTTAAAACCACTAAAACAGCATTTACCGAAGGGATATGATTACAGTTAGGTTACGTCCCATAAAACAAGGTTTCTAAAATTCTTTTGTATGTTAGTGACTTTGAGCTCTTCCTATGGATTTTAAATATGTATTGCTTTATTATACCATCACAGCGGTTAAAGAAAAAAAAATGCATCATATTCTAAACACAACAACCCTATGTGACATTGATGGATAACAATAAAAAAATCTAGGTACAAGATCCTTCTAAACAAATAGTTATTAATACTTATATTAATGTCTATGGCGCTGCACAATATAGTACAAAGTGGTAATTCAAATGTGTTATTGTTTATGAAAAACAATCATGTAACACAAATCACCACAGTATCATACAATAGGGATTTTGATTGCATGGCTTCCAACTATTTCTTTTTTGTCCAGTAGTCAGTGATATTTTATTGTTCCGTTTGTATTATATAGTGGGGAATAAAAGTTGCACAATCTTTACAAATTTTAGGTACATTGGGACACATGTATGAAAACTGTTTAGGTCTAAAACTCCCTTTGTTGCCCATAGCAACCAAACAAAGCGCCCCTCTCATTTCATATAGTGCTCTGGAAAAATGAGAGGAGCGCTCTGATTGGTTGCTATGGGCAACAAAGGGAGTTTTAGACCTAGAAAGTTTTCATACATGTGGCCAATTTTCTCAAGCTGCATCTACAAACAAAACTGCATTGCGGTCATATGTAAATGACCCAATCTATTTAGTTGTCCAGCTACAGTTGTATTTCCATTATAAGAAAAAGAAATTTGGATTTTTTTCATTCATTTCATTCAATTCTGAAGGTTATAGTGGATTACAAAAATAGGTTGTATTTTTTATGATTTGAACTGTTGTTTTTTTCTAGCCTCAATTATCTACTTTAAGTGTGATTTTCTTAAAAAGTAATTTAGCTTTTAACTGCATTTTTTATGCTTGGCAAAATAATACTGTAAAAAATGATTCCTGCTTAAGATGTGATGTCCACAGAGTACCTAAATTAAAGCTCAATTCCTATAATTCTTCTTGTTCTCATGGTTACAGTGTAATCAACACAATAGTTCACTCTCAAAAAGCATTTTACACATGTAATGCTTTTTACATTGCTAACTGAGACACACAACAATTTTACTGAAAACTCAAACCTCAGGGTGCTTTAAAAAATAAGACTAATGTCAAAAGAAAGAAAAGTGTGATAATATATGTATTTTCTTTGGAAGTACAAATTCACCCAAAACAACATAATGCATACCTGAAATTAAAGGGTATAAAACATCTATAAGCAAATAGGACCATACAAATTGTCACGCCACCAGGCAATATATATTAATATAGGTTTATATATTGAATCAGTATTCTAAATAATTAAAATCATCTTATTTATTACACTGCATTAAAGGGGTTGTCTCGCTACAATAATTGGGTTTTAATTAAAAGATCTTTAAAAAACAAGCAGCTTTGCAATATATGTTCATTACAAATGTCCTACTGATTTTGAGCTATCCCTGTTAGTAGTAGTACATCAGCTTCTCAAATCTCTATTGCAGCCGACCTGTTGATCTTTATCTCACTGGCTGTCAGGTCTGGATGACTCATCACCTTCAGAATACAGGTCAGAGCACAGAGCCCCTCCTGCACAGAATGCTTCTGTAGTGGAGGGAGGGGGAGGGCTCTGGCTTCTGTGTCTGTGCTGCCTGGATTAACCCTGTGTGTGCCTGCTTCCTCCTGCTCTCTACACAGATTGAGGAGAGCAGAGGTGAAGCTGATCAATAGATGTGACAGCAGTGACCCTTTGTGTTACTATAATCATGATGTGTCTGTGGAGCTGTGACTATACTAATAGAACAGATCAGGGGGCATGTGAACGCTTCATGCTCTGCTGTACTACTGACACATCCTGAGTATAGTAACACTTCCCAGCTGCCCTTTGTCTGTTCTGATCGGGTTTGTTGTTGCTGGAGATGTGGAGATATGTATGCTACAGCAGGGGGTATAAGAACACTTACATTCCCCCTGCTCTGATATTAGCATACACAGCATCACAGACCTCTCCACACTCAGATCAGCCCTCTCCCTGCTGTCTCCTGACTCTGTGGAGAGGAGCAGCACACAGTGCAGCTGATCCAGCAGTGAGCAGCAGATCTAGGCAGGCACACACAGGGTTAACCCTGGCAGCAAACCCCCTCGCCCCTCCCCCTGCTATATAGAAGTTATGGAGGAGAGCTTTCTGTGTGCTTAGGGGAGGGGGGAAGAGGGAGAAGACGAGGCAGACAAGAAGCACGCCCCTGAATTCAACTGCCAGGCACACTGAGGTAGGCTGAAAGCTTGTAATGAGACAACTCCTTTAATGAAAGTCCATAAAGTAATGAGTAAGAACGTCTGTTCTAAACGCATAGGCTAGTTTGTCTTCTCCAGACGACCTTGCTTCACACCGATGTGATCTGTACTACATATTTTTGTATTTTTGATTTTACTTTTGTTTGGAATAAAGTCGCTATTATTTTTTATCTAATGAGACCGATACAAGCTTTTTTTTGTATTTCCATGATCATCGTTATATTGCCCTGCACGAAGATGGTGAGCCATTCAACTATTATGTTACTATAATTAAAAATGAAATACTGTACAATAGAGGCTATACAGTAGTTATATTACAATATGAGAGCACTTAATGCATAGTATAACAATATAACATATTAATGGATTATAGGACTGAGATCCATAAAGCCATAGATGATTAAAATCCTGTACTTCAAATCATTTTGTCACATTATTGTCAATTTACTCAAATCTATCCTATTAAGGTACTACAATTTAACTTGAGCTGTATACTTAAGTAAACATTTTATTACCCTAGCCAATATATTGTCCTCAATTTGTTATATAGAGTCAAAATGTATGGCTTTCTGCATTTGATCTTTATGATCCATTATCATGTTATTATATTATGTTATATTATGTCATGAGTGCAGTCATGTATAAACCTAACTACCATATAGCCTCTTCTTTATCTATTGTGCAATACTCCATTACACATTTTAGTGATATCATACAATAATAATCAATCATGATTTTTAATACTTTAGAGAAATGAGTGAAAACATTAAAGGTCTTATCAGAATTAAAAGTGTTGTCTCAAAAACACAATCCCCATCTACATTCTCGATTAGGGTACATAATAGAGAAAGGCGTTGAAACCTGCAGGGATTAGCTTGGGAAACTTTATTGCTGGGGTTATTGGGGTAAGAAAATCTATTTTAACTCATTATTACCTAACCCTAAAATCGTACTCAAAGGCCTACTAATACCCTTTTGTCTTCTTCTTCCTATTACTGTAGATGTGAAGCAGTTACTATGAAGCTGCCTCGAACAACTTTCAGGGCAGGTCAACTGACCATGTTGCACAACTTGTACTCATTGCTAAACTGTATATAAAGTTCCCTGGCTTTAGCAGCATGGTGCAAGTGTAATTGTGTCTAGCAATCTATGTATTCTGCACCTAGTTATCCATAGTCATGATTATTAAATACCTTTTCTGTCCAGTTTTGTCTAATCTAGTAATCTGGCTCAGTGAAAATTCTTGTATATCTCAGTTTTTGCCAGTGTTTGTATTTGCTGCATTCAGTTTTGGTTGTATGTAGGTCATAGAGTCCTATTTTTGTGTAAGGGTGAGTTGTAGCTTAGAGACATCTTTAGCGACATTTTCAGGGACACTAAGGGTCAGTGGTGTCTGGCATTGGGGTCAAAATTAAAGAAAGATCTAGGGTTAGATCTAGGGAAAGATTTAGGGAGAGTTAGCTCTTGTTTGCTGCTGCTCATCAAGATTTATTCTACTCAAGTTGCCATCTTCATCTCTGTCTCTGCCACCACCTGCATTGTCATCCTTCAAACTGTCATCTAATGGCGATTGTCCCATATGGTATTGTGTTTGATACATGCTTTATAGTATCCTTTTCTGTGACTGGTTGGCTACAATTTCAGCTCTACTAAAGTTCTGAAACGATATCAACCAGATCCCCTTTCATAGGATCCAAAGAAGTGGCACTAAATTGTTTTATGCACAAGCCTTGAACCAAAATACTAATTAACATGTTAATTCACAATAATGTCATCACTTTGATTTTACTCATTCACAGAGCCATGACAAGTATTACAGATCAATTTAAAAATAGACTAATATACTAAGACATTTTGAAAACTGTAACAGAGTACATCAAGTTGGGTTTAAGGTATCACTAGTAGCAAGAAATTTATTGTTTGGACAAAGGGAGGGAACTAGGATGATTCCTATACTTAAAAAATTTCCAAAGTGCGGTTTAAAACCATTGAGAACAAAAGGGGGAGTATGAACCACACAGGGGCCCTAGACTATAAAGTTGAGGAAAAACAACAGCAAAAGGCAATAAAGCTGTCACCATCAAATGTCCTTCCCTGTCTAACAAAGTAACAGAAAATTAGTGGACAATGGATTTCTAGTAATTGACCTTACAGAGACTTTTTTTTGCTCATCAGCTAAAGAAATTCCATAACCTCCTCCATATTGGTTCTTCAGGAACAATAACAGCAGATTTGTAAGTGGTCCCAAGACATGGTTATTACTGTTTATACAATTGAATAGTATGTTATAATGATAGTGGTCCTCAAATACTAGCTTTTACTTTTTAAATTTTAAAATTTTTTTGGGGTTATTTTGTTGTTAGTGCTTCTACTCAGTTTAAAACCAGTCTGTTAAAATCTGAAGCCTCAGAAGAGGTAGTATTGAGTAGTGATGAGCAAATTAGTTGATTATCGCCCATCGGGTCGAAAGTCGAAACCCGGCAATTTTCAAAAAAGGATATCCGATGGGAGTTAATGGGATTATCCCCGTTTGGGACCATTAAATCTATGGGGGAGGAAAAAACACCTTCATTCTTACCCCCAAACAGGGAGGAAAAGAAGCGGGGGAATTTAAAACATCCACAACAGTAAAAATGGATAGTGTTTACATTCATGGGGCAACACATTTGGGTTTTTAAAACCCACAAAAAAAAAAAAATCACAGCCCAATTAAATTTCAATGCTTGCCCCACAGCATGGACCCTTAAACCTGCTTTGCCCCACAAAAAAAAAAGTCCCAAAAGGCAGTATGTTTTTAAACCCCTTTTCATTTTATTGAACGGACATTGAATATCCCGGGTCTGGAATGTAGCATGAGCCCCAAACCTGCATGACCCCAGTTTAAAAAAGTCCCAAAGAAAAAGGGAAAGTCTTTAAACCACCATTTTAGTTAAACTGGACATTAATATTTTTGCCTGTCCCGCATTTTGGGACATTAAACCGGGCCCTGACCCAAGATTAAAAGTGCGGGGAAAAAGGGAAAAAAGGGTCTTTAAAACCAAACATTTTAGTTGAATGGGGAATTGACTATACCTGTTCTGTACCACAGTTTTTGCCCATAAAACCTTTTCTGCCCAAACAGTTAAAAAGTCCCGGGGAAAAAGGAAAGTCTTTGAACCCACCATTTTAGTTGAACTGGCCCTTTAAATTTATTACCCTGTCCGGGTCCCCGCGTTGACCATTAAACTTTTTCTGAAAAAAATTTTAAAAAAAGTGCGGGGAAAAAAGGGGGTCTTTAAACCACCATTTTAGTTGAACTGGAATTGGGACTAAAATTTTGTTCGGGTCCCACAGTATGACCTTTAAAACCCTTTTTGGGCCCCAAAGGGATTCACAAAGTGGCACTATGTTTATTTTGTACAGGGGACTGTCATTTAGTTTTTTTTTTGGGGTAAATGACTTTTTGTTTACAAAATTTTAATTTAGGGAAGTTTTTTTTATAGTTTTACTTATTATCTTTTGCTTTTTTTTCAAGTGTGATAACTTAAACACCCCCCCTGCAGTTTTTAAAGGTATTTTTTACACCCCAAAAAGTAATAAAAATGTCCTAATCATCCCCAAAACCTTCTTAGTTGGGGAAAGGACATTTGCCCTCCCTGGTTTTTGGAGACTGATTACCCAATCAATTCAAGGGGTTTCATTTTTCCCCCAAAAAAATCCTTCTTCAGTGATTAGGGAAACCCCCCCCTGGAGATCAAATGATGCGCCCCCAAAATAGTGACTCCACCCCCAAGAAAATTTTAAGCCAAAAAATTGTGAAATTTGTTTTCCAGCCCGGGGGGCCCTTTTTGAAAACTACTTAAATCCAGAAATCACCTTTTTTCAAAATCAATTTTTTAGAAAATTTTTTTAAAGTTTCTCCTGCCCCCCCCTTTAACGGTTTGAGAGGCAGTGCTGCCGTCGGGCCAATCTTTTAAAACACGGGGTCCAGGCCGGGCCCCGACTTACAGTGGGTGCGGCGTGAGACCCCAGGCTGCGCTGTAAATCTATTAAAACGGGGCCCAGCTGCCGGGGGCCAGACTTCCCAGGGGGTAAGGTGAGGGCCCCGGGTTTTGCGCCTGTAATCTATTAACACGCAGGTTCGCTGCCAGGGGGGGAGTTACAGGGGGTTTGCGGTGAAAACCCCAGGCTGGCCCCCGCATCTATTAACCGGGGAAAAAAATGCCCTTATAAACCGCAGAAACGAAAAACAGTCGGCTGAAGCAGAGGCGGAAGGGGTGGTAGCCCTCCACCCTTCCTAAAGAAACCAGTCAAGCCCGGGGAAGCCCCCTTTCCCCCTCAGTTTAAGGGGTGGGGGGCCCAAATTGAGTTCACTTGGAAATTTGGTGGTTAAACCGTCCTTTTTCCACCCAGGTCCCCTTTTTTTTGGGCATTCTTTTTTAAATTTTTAACTAAACGTGCGGGAGGAAATTGTTCTGTTTTTGTTCTCTGCCCCGTGCTCCTCCCTCCATGCCCTTGAAAAAAACCTACTTCTGGTAAAAAGTTTCCTGTACCTCCCATGTACAATTAGGGGAAATTTTTTTCCCAAGTTTTTTTGTACATGCAAGTTTTTTAGTAGTTTAATTTGGGGAAAAAACCCCTTTTTTAAAAATAGGGGGAATCCCACCAGGGTCTTTGTTTCTTTTTTTTAAATTTGTATTAAAGGGGTTGTCTAAATTCAGGGATTGTTAGTATGTTTAAAAATTCTTGAAAAAAAAGTCATTTTGCAATATGTGCCCTTTAAAACCGGGGTTTTCCAAAACCTTTTCCTTTTTTCTGACAGCCCATCCCCCCTTGAGCCACTTTTGGGACAATTGTAAAAGAAAAAAAATGTCTGTTAAAAACCCAAATTTTTTTTCCCAATAGGACCTGTGGTCAAGCTGAAAAATTTTTCACATAAAAATTCCCCCCAAAAAATTTTCAAAAAAGGGCCCCCTTGACCCCACTTTTTGACAATTGTGAAGAAAAAAAATTTTTTTGGGTTCTGTTAGAAAAAAATTTTTTTTTTTTTATAATAGGCCCTTTTTGGTATAGTGCATGGCCCACACCCAAAAATCCCCCCAAAAATTTCCCAAAAACATGACCCTTGACCCCACTTTTGAAAAATTTTTTGAAAAACAAATGTCTGTTAAAACAAATTTTTTAAAATTAGGCCCCGTAGTGTTGCTGCTTTTCCAAAGCAGCATGCCCCAAAAAAATTTATAAAAAATGACTTCTACCACCACTTTTAAAAATTTGTGAGGGAAAAATGCCTCAAAAAACCCAACATTTCTGTTCCAAAGGACCATGATTATAGCTGTATCTCACGCAACTGCCCCAAAAAAAAATTTAAAATTTTATAAATTTCACACCCAAACTTTTAAAAATTGTGATGGAAAAATTTCCCAATTAGAAGCCACATTTCTTTTCCCAAAAGGCCCATAATTATACCCTGTATCTCAGGCAACATGACCTAAAAATCCATTGAAAAATGCGAAAACTTCTAAAGTTTAAAGTGAGTAAAAAGGGAAAATATGGGGGTTGTCATGAAACCTTGTGTTTTTTAAAAAAAGTTCCTCCCCAAGAAAAAACCACCCAAAAATAAAATGTTAAAAACCCGGAAAAAAAATTGCGAAAGAAATTTTTAAATTTTAAAAAAAAATTTTTTAAAAGAGGACCATTTCGTATGAAGGGGAAAATGTGAAGTGACCGGAAAAACTAAGGGGGTGACCTGGCCCAATTGGGGGCCACAACATCATCAGAGATCCATGCTGATTCATCTTGGGATAAAAATTTAAAACGATCCACTTTATCTGGGGAAACCCCAGTGCGTTTTTTGGGTAAGGGGACTCCTCCGCTGTGGGGAAGGGTTTCCCGATCAGTTTATGACGTTTGGCTCCCTGGGCAGGACAACCCTCTTTTGGCGGGGCGAGCGGCTGGGGCCCAATTCGCCCCATTTTGGTTTACCCAAAAGTTTTATTGGGTCTGGAACACTTTAAAAAAACCATCGGTTTTTTGGAGAGGGCCGGGATAGTCGTCCCACCAGGGATTTAAAAAGGCGGGTTTTCTCTTGTGTTGGAAATGTGTGGCCCTTTTTTTGCATGCTTTTGGTGAGGTGGTAAATAAAGATTGCCAGAGGTCCCCATTAGGCTTCTCCCAAACCTTGCCTGCTCTGCCGCTACGGCTATTTGGCACTCTACTGCTTTTTTCACATCGCTATGTTTTTCCCAAACCTTTGACATTTTGAGGAATTTGAACCCGCGAAACAGATGCTCCGGGTTGATCAATCAGCAAAGGTCTCCATTTCCTGATTTTTCCCTCTATTTGGGTGGGTGGAAGGGAAAATGCTGAGTTTTGTTTTTTATGGGGGATCCCAAAAGGGTGGCCACCCAGTAAAATTTTTGTTTTATTTTGATTTGGGCCCTTTTTTTCGAGGATTTTATGTTGGGGGAATTGGGGGAGCATTTCCCAAAACACTTTATGTTTAGAGATGGGGGCCTTTTATTTCCCAAGCCTCAGGGTCGAGGGGGGGAGAAAACAAACTCATCTTCCTCAAAATTTTCCTTCCCCCCGCCTCAAATTCGCGCTAACCTCTTTCCAAGGGGAAGGGGGGCGTCGGGGGGAACTTTTGGTGTCTTGGAATAAACCCCCTCCTCCTTTCCCCTTCCTCCGGCCCGCTTTTAACACAGCCCTGGACTTTCCTGAGGGGATTCACCCCGAGAGTGATGCGCCGCCTTGCCCCTAGCCCTGGACCCCCAAAAAAACTGGGGCCCAATTGGGAAAACCGGGTAAAATTTTAGAGGGGTTTTTTTGGGCCTTGTGGATTTTTACAGAGAGGGGGGGCTCCGTGTCCGCATCGTGTCCGTCTCCTCCCTCCTCCCTGGCGGGGCCTTTTTGTTTCAGGGGTGTCCCCCGGGTCGTTCCCGAACTAAGATTACCCCAATGCTCATGCTGCAAGGGGGAAAGGTTTCCGGGAAAGACCCTTTTGGTGGGTTTTTTCCCAAAAAAAGGGAAGGATGGTGCAAAAAGCTCTTTACCTGCCTCCACTTTTCGGTGGGCTCAAACACTCCCAGGTTCCCCACCTCTGCTTGTCAGGCCATGTGGGCACTTGTTTTCTGCGTTTTTTTGGAATTTCGTGCTCCCCCTTACTGGAGCATGTGGGGGGGTGGAATTCCCGCTTTTTGGGCCCCCGGGCAACAATGAGACGGTTTTGGGGGGGGGAGGCCGGGGCTGACCGCTCAATGCAGCCCCTTTCGGGAAGAAGCAGGGGGGGGGGGAAAGGCGGGAAAGGGGAAATCAGCCCTTCCCAGCCTTTCAGCAGGCAGTCCAGACCCGGGGAGCGCTTTAGGGAAAATTTTTGGCGACAAGGGGTTTATGACATGTGCCCAAAGGCAAGGGTTTTGCTCCGCCTAAAGGGTTTTTTAAGGGCGGCCAGCAGTTTTTGCCCTTTATCGCCCCACCACCGCCTGGCACAAGTTTTCTTGTCACCCAAACCAGCCTCGGTTCGTTGGGGAAAAGCCGTCCCCAGCTCCTGACCTGTGTGGGGGCGGTTTTCCAAGGGCAGGATTGATTTCAACAAAGCCCGGTTTCTCTGGGCCGTGATGCCCCCAGAAAGGCCTTGGGGGAAAGAGCCCTTTCCCATCCCTGCGGTTTTTTGGGGAGCGTGCGCCGAGCCCCGAGAGCCACCGTCCCCCCAGGGGACATCCAACCCCCGCCCCACCCAGTGAGCTGTCACAGAGGGTATTGCGGGCCCTTTGGGCCCTGCTTATGTCCCTGTTTTCGGTGGTAGAGGGGCTTTTCCGGACACAGATGCAGAAAAACGCGCTTGAAATTTTAGATGGGCCCCGTGGCTGGCCCCGGGGGGAGGGTTGGCTTTTCTGGCAAAAAAAAATGCCCCGCCCCTTCATCTGGGGCTTTGGGGGGGAAAGGGAAGGGCCCCTGACCCTGGCGGAAAACCCCTCTGGTCCACCCCGCGGAAAGGCAACATTTCCAAGGCCCAAAAGCCTGGCCCCAAAACCCCCTTCAGGTTTTGGGTTTGGGAAGGTTTGGGTTTAAAAGGGTTTTTTCTGCTTTCCCAAAAACCCGGAAGACAGGGAAAGGGGTTTGGGTGCTAGGGGTGGCCGTTGTATGGCGTGAGGGGCGTCAAAAAAGGGGGGAGGGGAAGGGGTTGGATGGGGGCTCTGGTGGTGGTGGTGGGACTCGGGCGACGGGTTTGGGGGCTGAGCCCGGGGGGATCCCTGGGTTTATGACTCTGGAGACTGGGCAGCTGAGGAAGCTTGGTGGTGGGCGGGGAGAAGGAAAGGGGGCAGAGGGTTTTGTGACAGTGATTGGAAAAACCCGGGGTTTTGGGTTTTCCCTTATTTTGGCCCCAAATTTTTTCCCCCATTTCAAATCAAGGCTTTTGCTGCATGTGACTAGGGCTTTTTGGTTTGGGGGTTTTAAACACCCCAAGTTTTTTTGTCTACTTATACCCTTTAAAGGCAAACCAGGCGGCATATGGGCATTTTCTGGGGGAAAACAGAGGGGTTGCTCACAGAAAAACCCAGGTTGAGGGTCCTGGACCTTTTTGACGGCCGGGTATGCGAGGGAAACGGGGTTTGCCCCCTGACCCTGGTGGCGGGAATTTATAAACAGCGGGAAATTTTTGGGGGCCGCCCCCCTCCTTTTTGAGGGGCGGGGGGCCCGTACTTACAATACCCCCTCGTCTTTCCCCCTCGTCCATGAAAGAAGCGCTCGGGAAACAAATTTGTGAAAAGGGCCCCCGTTGGATCTGCCAAAGTCGTCATCATCATCATCAACAAAAGGTGGGCTTGTTGTCCTTGGGCTTTTTGCCTTCCCGGAGCTGCGGGTTACAAGCAAGAGGGACTGCAAGGCGTTTTTTCCTCCCCCCGGGGGGTTTTTTGGGCCCATTGGAAAGGTTCCTTTCCCTCCTCTGTTTGGGATCAGTAACTGGGCGTAAAAAGCAGAGAAAAAAAATTTCCCCCTTGGCCTTTTTGATCTTTTAACTTCCTTGACCCCAACCCCAATTTTTTCATCAAAGAGGTCTTCAGGGGAAAAAGGATTATCACACAGTGGTGGGACACGAGTTGAAAATTTTGGGGTGCCTTGCTTCATGGGGGGCGGATTTTGTGATGTGATGACGAAATTTTTTGGGGCCGTGATGGGGGGACCCAGGAGGTTTTAAAACCCGCTGGATGGGTTGCATTTAAACCCCTGGGTGAACAAAGATTGGCGACGCTTTTTCGTTACTTTAGATTCACAGGGCCCTTTACCGGCGATGACAGGGCCCTTTTGGTCCCGCAAACCGGGGAAATCCGTGGCTTGCGTGTTTTTCGCCAGCACTGGAAGGAAACACCTTTTCTCGTACCTCTACCCCCCATGTCCCTACCCCCCTCTTTGCTCGCTTACCACCCGCTTTTTGCTCCATGTTAAAAAAAAGATAAAATTTGAGAGGGTTTTGGGGAGTTTTTTGGAAGTTTTCTTATTAAAGCGGCCCAAAACAAGCTATTCTCAAAAACCCTAAAAACAAAACAAAATTGCCCGGATTCAAATTTTTAAATGCAAGGTTTGCCTTAAACAACAAAAGGGGACGGGCAAAAGTGCAAAAAAACCCCATATCTGAAATGTATACGGGGTAATTTAAAAAAGGTTTTTTTTTGGCACCTATCAATTCACCTGTGGGGGACTACACAATTGTGGGAGCCGTAGGGTTTCTCCCCTTTTAAAAAATTTTTGCCTAAAAAACCTAAAATCTGCAAAAAACTCTGATCTAACAAGTTCTAAAGGGTCACAGCTAAAAAATAGGCTGTCTCTGTGAACAAAAAAGAATTTTTTTTTTGCTGAGCTGTTTTTCACCAAAAGGCAGAGGCACGGGCCCACTGCTGTTTAGCGCTGAACCCCACCCTGATCATGAAAAAGGGAAAAAGGGGGGTTCTATGTAAAACGAGGTTCCCTGTGTTTTTTCCCGCCAAAACGCAAAACCTTTAAAATCCCGTCATGGGAAAAGTTTGCACACAAATTCCCCCTTTCTGTATTCTGTAAGCTGATTTGCTGGCCCCCAAATGACAGGAAGGCCGAAAAAGGCGCGATATTAATTTGATTTTTGCACGATTTTTTAAATAAATTATGCGTGGTTTTAAAAAATCCCATCAACGTAAATACCGTGCCCATTTCAACTTTGTCCCATAATTTAAACGTTTTAACCCCTAGTGTGAGAAACCAAACCCCTCTAAAAATTAATTGTTTGCCTTTTCTTGGGGAAATTTTATTTGAAAATTTTTTTTAAAAAAGGGAAAGCCCTTTGAGTTGGAAAAAAATTTTCAAAGGGAAAACTAAAAAAATTTTTGGGATTTAAGTCAAGGGTAAAAGTTTTTACATCATGAAGATTCCCCATCTGAGGAAAACTTTTTTCAGTTTTCCCTTTCCCACTCATTTGTGCAGAGTGGGATTCTAGCTGGCTGATTGAGAGCCCTTTGATGTAGCTTTGAAGGAAAATTGTTCTCTTTTTGTATAGCACCAAAATTGTGTAGGGAAAGGAATAGACCATGCAATGCTTTCCGTAAAAAAGGGGACATAAGAGCATATTTAAATATCCTCGACATCTGAGGTGGGGGCATTGCATGACATACAAATCTCCACCAATTATTTTAGTGTTCTGAACAAGGAGAAACATTTTTCATCTCAAACCACAGTAGATAGTTGTCATTAATCTAACAATTAAATTTAGATTTTTCTGTAGGAAGTTCCCTTTTTCTTTTTCCCTTTCCCCTTTTAAGGGGAGCATGGGTGTTTTTGAAAAATACTCTCTTGACCTCTAAAATAGGCCTTATAACATAGTTACATAGTTAGTACGGTAGAAAAAAGACATGCTTCCATCAAGTTCAACCTAGGGTGGGGAAAGATGTAAATGAAAGGAAGGGGGATAGGGAATTATTAAGCTTTGATTTCCCCCACTGATGAAGATTTGAATCCAAAAAAAGGGAAAAAACCCCTTTTGCCAAAAAATATTTTAAATTTCTGATCCCAAAAATTTCCTTCCCGATAGAAACCAGATGTTTCATACAAACCAAAAAGTTTTACTATATTTTAGTTGTAAGGAGTTTTTCTAAGCCTTTCTTTTAAGCCCCCCAAAATGTTTAACCCGCTTTCCCCAGGGGGAGGCTATTTCCACAGATTCATTGTTTCATGGTGAAAAACAGCTTTTCACCTTGGAGATTGAATCCTTTTTTTCAGAAGAGATGGCCTCCCTTTTTTTTGAGGGGGTTTTTTAAAGAAATGGGTTTTTTCCCCCTACTTTATGTTTGGGACCATTTATATACTTATATAAATTAATCATGTTCCCCCGGAGCTGTCTTTTCTCAAGACTATATAAGTTTAATTATTTTAACCGCTCCTCATAACTAAGATGTTCTATTCCCCTTATTAGTTTGCTCATCTCTGCACTCTCTCTTGCCAGGTAATTATAGACCAGTAAGTTTAACATCCATTGTGGGAAAACTATATAATATATAATATAGTTTTCCCACAATGGATGTTAAACTTACTGGTCTATAATTACCAGGGCAAGAACTCAACCCCTTTTTGAAGATGGGAACCACATTTGCCTTGCACCAGTCTCCTAGCATTATACCAGTCACCAGAGAATCTCTAGATATTATGTACAGGGGCACAGAAATAACTGAGCAGAGCTCTTTAAGAACTTTTGGGTGTAAGCTATCTGGGCAGGAAGCCTTATTCACATTCAGTTTATTTAACTTAGCTTGGACCATCTCTATACTCAGCCAATTTATTATATCAGTTTATGTATTAATCACCTACTTCCACACCGGGCCCACCTACATCAACAGTTACCACATCCAAATCAACAATGACAACATCCCAAACAGCTACATTGTCCTCTCATGTATGTACAGAGCAGAAGATCCTATTTATTAGCTCTGCGATCTCCTGATTCCCAGTGACCAGCTCTTCATTACTTTTGTTTAAGGGTCCTACATGCTCTGACTTTGTTTTTGTTTTTTGGCATTTATATATCTAAAACATTTCTAGAAGTTTTTCTGTCCTTGGTCACCTGCCTTTTATTTTGTATTTTAGTGGATTTGATCACCTTTTTACAGATTTTGGGTGACATGTATGTATGGAGCTGCACCAGTATTCTGGCATCCTTTCAGCCCAAAAACTATCGCAGACCTGTTCTCGAGATGTATGAGCAGGCGCACTCCAAATTTAAGTACATTATGTGGCGCCTGCGGCAATATATAATGTGCCTAAAATGTGGGGGTGTTCTTGAGGCATGTCGCACCACAACCGTATGTTTCTACACATTTATGACTATAGGACAGCAAAACTGGGTGCATTACTGCTGGAACAGAGAGAACAAGTTAAAAGTGGTTTGCCTGAGTTGACGCTCTGTAGCTAGAAAGCGCCAAGTCTATGACCCACAGTAGAACAGGTTCATAAATTCAGGCACATTCTAAACTACTAATGCGTGCAATAAAATTGACGTCTGGGCGACAAAATTCATACATGTCGCCCTTTATGAAGCTCTTTCTAATTTTCAAAGGCTGATACTGAATATATAAGAGGCTTATATTTTCCAAACTTCATTTTAACTGAAGGTAGAAGGCATGGATTTAATTTTAATCGCCAATATGTGTTACCTATAGGAATACATTGTGAAATATAATTTACCAAAGTATGTTTAAAGCCCTCTCATTTGGCTTCTACATCATTGTTTGATAATAGCTGCTCCCAGTCTATGTCCTGTAGTGCAGTCCCCAATAAGGGGAAATTGAGGAAATTCTGTGTTTGTTTTTCCAAGTTGAGACTAAAACAAATTATATTATGGCCACCGTTACCAAGGTTCTCAAACACAGTGAGCACTCCAACATGTCCTGCTTTGTTAGAAATTACCAGAATCAACAGAGCATCCCTTCTAGTGAGATGTTCCACAAACTGTCCCATAAAAGTGTCCTGCAACAGGTTGAGGAACTTCGACCCCCTTGTAGTTGAAACAGATCCATAACCCCAGTCAATATCTGAAGAGGAAATGTATTGCACAGTTGATAGGATTTATGCAGTAATAACTAAAATGTTTTGCAACAACCTTCTTCCTTTATATAATCCTGCCCCCCCCCCGCCCCCAACACACACCTCTTAGTGTGACCAGTTGCTGTATAGTCACATGAATTATATAATTTGGTGCTTTGTACATTTCATGGTAGTCATGACATTTGGCTACAACTTTTTGTTTTGCATTCTAATTAGTCTTTTGAAAATCAGATATTTTAGTTCGGTCTCTGGCCTTTTTTCATTTATTTACTAGACTTGCACTAAGTAGCACTGACCTGCAGACTGGTCTTATGAATTTTAAATTTGTTCAAGTCGATTTGATTACCCGTATAAGATGAGCCTAAACATAGTCCTGATAAAAAGTCACATTACAACCATATAAGAAACTCTCTAGAATTGTTATTGACATTTTACTGTACCACAATAAACTATTTTTATGCTTAGTCGTTTCAATGAGTCCCTTGATGTAGGTTGTGCACAGAATTTAATTTAAACTACAAAACATAAATGAGAAGTAGCACAGAAAGGATGCCACAAGTGTACATCCTCTCTTATAGGAGCATTTGGTACCCTGAGGTATTACAAAAATCCTTTGAAATTTGCATTTAACATTCAGTGCTTTCTGTTATGACATATCATAATGTATGATGAGATTTGTGTCATTATTGGATACACTGGCAAATCAGTTTGTATATGTTGTATGGATGCCACGGAGAACATGTTTTATTATATCCAAGTTATTAGTTTTGCCCTCCCATTACCCCACATATTGTAAAAAAATAAATATTACAGCACATTAGAATAATGGATCTAGTGAGAAATAATGAACCTTAAATTGCTTCTCATTGCTAATGGCAAGTGACTTAGCTTTTGAAAAATAGCAGGCCAAGACAATTGTTTATTATGTAATTGTGCACAAATAATAAAACACATGCTACTATTGGTTCATACTCTCAGGAGACAGCTCATGGCAGCAAAGCATTAAAAACTAACCATTATCGGAGCTATGAAATGGCAATTCAGTTGGCATTCAGTTGGCCTCAGTCATAAGGACAAAATTGCAATATGAACTCTTGGCATATAACTGCTTATCCAGCTTGAGAATAGAAAACAAGATCTGCATTGCTGTCTCAGATGTAACATTTACAGCAACAAAAAGGAAAAGGAAACCGTAAACACAAGATGATAAATTGAAGTCTTAATGAAATGTAGACATTCGAATACACAGCTATGCACACAGCATATGGGCAAAGCAATCCTTTATTTTTATTAATATGCTATACTTTTCTAAATCACTGGAAGAAATAATTAAAATAAAACTGTTATATTAACACTTGTGGTTGATAGAGACTCATGCTGAGGTTACATGATTATGAAACATTAACACACAATTTGTCATAGTTTCTGGCAATACTAAAGGTGACCATAGCCGACAGCAGAAAGTTTGTTTGGCTTACAGCTATTCTTCCCAACCCTCACACGTTTGGCTTGTTTGCATCAAAGGCTTTCAAAGTGAAATCAAAGAAATGTTGAAATACAACATAACTGAACTGTATCACATCTGTTATTGAGATAAGTCCCCCAGACACAATAAATCGTCAGCCAGTCCTAACAAAATTGGCAAATCTCAGCCATTTTCGGATTTTTGGCTTTCGCTTTTCCTCCCCGCTTTTCAAGAGCCGTAACTTTTTTATTTTTCCATCTGCATAGCCACATAAGGGCCATTGACTGTACCATATAATGTACTGGGAAAGCCCCAAAAATTCTGTGTGGGGTGAAACATGAAAAATTAAATTGTACATTTTTCCAGGGGTTTAGTTCCAGTTCACTCTTCAGTACAAATCATGTGTTATATGTGTTCTGCAGGTCAATATGATTTCGGCGATACAAAATTTGTAGAGGTTCCGTTATGTTTTAGTACTGCTTTTTCTATTTTAAAATTTTTTGCTGAAATGCCAATTAGTCCTCCACGTGAACTTGACCACTAAGGGGCGCAATCATTTTTGCTAAAAAACGTCAGTACTGTTGAACTGCCATGTACAGTATAGGCTTTAGAAGAGTGAAGAAAGCAGGCGATACCTTTTTCAGGCTAACTGAGTATATTTGATAGTGAGCTTTCGAGAGAACTAGCTCCCTTCTTCAGACATGATGTTATACAAGAAATTTAAAATTCACAGACTTTTTATACACAAAAGACATGGACCTTCAAAGAAACTTCGAATTCTTAACAATAACAAAATGCAATATAAGCAGAAAGTTATTTACAACAGGTCAAGCAATCAACTATCTGGAAACTTGTGAGGCGTGACAGAGGGGGTCAGTATTTCTGCGTCTTATCTAGCAGCCATCAGGCCGTGATTTGTGACCATCACAGTTCACACATAGTTTGACATAAAACTAGCATGAATATTTAGCCCATTTTGCAGAGTCTGAAATTTTTGCATTAATTTAAATTCCCACTCCTTTCTCTCCCTCTGCGTCTTAAAGTGTCCCATTAAGACCGCAATCTTCAGATCTTCAATACAGTGGTCCTCTCTGGAGAAGTGTTGTGCCACTGGAAGATCAGTTCTGCTGTTATTAATAGTGAATCTATGTGAGTTCATGCGCTGGCTGAGTCTCTGCCCTGTTTCCCCCCACATAAAGGCCTGTAATGGGACATTGCGCACACATAATCAGATACACCACATTGCTAGACCTGCAGGAAAATGTCCCCCTAATTCTGTGCACCTGCTGTGACTGTGGGACAGGTACACTGTCAGCAGTGTGGATGTGACTGCAGGTCTTGCACCTGTTCTGCAGGCAGGGTGAGGTGCCATTTTCAGTTGGGGCCTTCAGGGTGCTCCGGACAATAATATGCCGCAGGTTTGGTGGTTGCCGAAAGGAAAGGAGAGGGGGGACTGGGAATATGTCTTTGAGTCTATTGTCCTTATGTAGCACAGGTTGAAGTTCCTTGGCAAACTTTCGTAGGATCTCCAGCTGTGGGTTGTAGGTTACAACTAGGGGCACTCGTTCTTCCTTCTGGGTCTCTTTGTATGTGAGCAGACTGTCTCTGTTGATGGCGGCCGCTTTGCTGATTTGATTGTCCGTCACTTTTGGCCTGTATCCCAATTGGAGAAATTTTGTCCTCAGATCCAGGAGGTGTTTGTCCAGGTCTGTCTTGTTGGAGCAAATACAATTGTACCGTATAGCCTGGCTGTATATAATGGATTGCTTTGTGTGTTTGGGGTGGAAGCTGTCATTCCTGTATAGGCTTTGGCAGGGTTTAATAGCTGTACATACATGGCAGCAACAGAAGAATGCATGAGGCTTGTGGCTGCTATGGCAAATAATTGCAACCATGCAATTACATTGTGGCGGAGCTGATCAGGGGGAGGAACGATCATTTAGACGACCCATTCATATAGACACCAGACTGTGATTGCCACGATGTATAATAACTTAACAGCAGGGACTGGAGCTATCTGATCTTTGGTGTTAATGGCAGTTGCCGGCTGCAATTAACAGCCACTGCCCTTCGCATATGGAGTGGGTTCAGCGGACTGACCCTTTATGCTGGTTGTAAGAATGAGTACGTCCAAATACGTGAAGGGTTTAAAAAAATAAAAAAAGCAAAAGTAAACCTTTTAAACCCCAGTGTCCCAGTTCTGCCGCCGGTCCCAGTGATCCCGGCTTATAATGTCACCATTCATTTTTCATGTGACCTTCCAGATATTCACAGGCCAATTTGGTCTCTTGCTGGATATACCACATGTGACAGCTTTGGTATGTCATTGGCTGTAAAGTCATATGAAGAATAAATGGTGACATCATTGGCTGGGTTCCCCAGGACTGACAGCTGGAACAAACAGGGTTTAAAGGTAAGTTCTTCTTTCTTTTTTCTTTCATCCCTTTATGATTATGAGTATTTTAAACTTTTAGAACACCCCTGTAATCAAACATGTATAGGCAACTTAAAACCAGTAAGTTTAAGAGTCATTCACATCTTACACGCTGAAAGTATATCGATAAGACATGCAATCAGTGTTTGATAGCTCCAGGATAGCATCAGGTAAAAGGGTATTCCTATCTCACACGTTAATGAAATAGGATATACCATCAATATTTAGTACATTGGATTCCACCTCTGGGACCTGCATCTCAAGAAAGGGCCCACTAAAGTTTCTGTTGCGGGCAGAGAAGTGGTTGGTAGTCTTCCATTGATTTCAGTGGGATTTCCGAGTAAAACCAAGTCCATATGGTCCTGTTCTCTACTTAGGTGTGGGTTGCACAGATGGGATCCACACCTACTACACATTGATAGTATATCCAATCAATATGCCATCAGTGTGTGAGGTGTGAATACAACCTTTACCTGGTGTTGGATAACGGTCTGTTAACAAGAAGCAATGGTCCTTTTACTGTTATTGATACTGATCAGATTTTTAAGTCTTCTGTTTATTCATCATAATAAAAGTAGTTATCTTGCAGACATATATGAAAGATCACTAACATTTTAATGTTTGAACAATTTGTTTCAAAACAAGGAATATTCACTTTTCAGTTGTCTACCCAAATTATACATAACAATTACAATCAAACTTTATTATGGAGTTATTCTTTTCTAGGACAACAAGAAAAAACCTCTATATTACTTTAAAACTGCTTGTATACAGAAGTTCAGTGAGGTCCCACAGAAGTAAGAATATTGGCCAGAAATTCTTGCAATAAACCCATAGGTATAGGATTGAAAAAAGATACAGTGGGACATACATCATGAACTGTCATCTTGACCAATTGCACAATGTTATTCTACAGAAAGACACATTCTGTATGCCACAATATCCCCAGATCTGGGCTTCAGGTCATAATCTACGATAACAATAGGGATTTTTTAGTTTAGGAAACAAAGCTGTTAAAATATGCCCTTGGGTCTTTGTGCTTTTGGCGACATTGTGTAAAATACACAGAAAAAATGAGGATACAGAAACTAATAAAGCCTTTGGGGTTATGTGTAGAGAATGCTGTGCCATAAAGTGCTGCAAATTTAGAAACACTAAATATGTTTTTACATGTATTGTATGTAGCCAAAAGAATCAAAACTTCAGGTTCTAAAGCAGACTGGGATTTTTCTTACAGAAATATATTTCACTAAAAAGGTTGAAAGATAAATTGATAAATTCATGATTGAAATAAAATATCTTACATGTTCTATAATTAGAGAGCTTGTACAGGGACATACAGCATTGTGAGAAAGAGGGTCAAGGAGGCATCTACCGGTCCGTCATCTTGACAGGGCTCCTCAGACCATGGCCAGATGGTGTGAAGTTGCTTATATGCTAGTTTAAAATCATATATTTAATGAGGACCCAATATTGAAGTAAGTCCATCATTATTCATTTGTGTGATCTGAGCACTGAATACGATGGAACAGCTATTCCAGTTCAGTTACTAATAAGTGGCCATGTAAAATGTCTATGGTGCTATCTTTACAATTCAAAAGAATATGTCATATAGGCACGAAAATACGCATGTGAATTTTTCTCCTTTTACTGGATAAAGGTCAGAGAGCTCTAATGGTAATCCTCACTATATATTTAGAAAGATGTATCTTAAAATTGTTGTATAAATTCCATACGACTGTTGTGTTTTGTCCCCAGACAAAAATAGGTGTTCGCAGAAGGAGAGAGGGTTTACGCGCATCAATGCAGATCACTCCAATGTTAACAGGGTTGTCTGAGATTATATATAGATATGTTTGTAAGTTAGACATGATGGACCTTATCAATCTTATCTACTATGTAACTATATAACATATAGAAATTAGGAATATCATACCATCCAAAGCAAGGAAAAGAACGGAACACAACTCTGATGACACCTAAGGAGTTAACGTCACCCACCATACACATTTTCAACTCTCTTCAAAACATAGAACAATTATATAAAGACTTTCCTGAAAAATACATTTTGATTGTGATAGCTGCAATTATAATTTAGCACTCAGTGTGCATTCATCTTGGTATGTAACTGCTATGCTTATCACACAGTACATTTGCAAAGTCATAATATCACTGAAAGTTGACTGATAAAACATGTTTTGACTGGAAAAGTGAGCCCAAGAAGATCCGCTCACAAATGTCTACATAGTGTTTGCTTGAGTTATGTTGTTGATACATTCCCTCAATCGCTAATACAGGAGAAGAGGGTCACGAGGAGTTCCATTCTTGGTCACAATAATATTCTCTAACTTCTTTTACCTTCTGATAAATTGAAGTCACAGCAAGTACCAGATATAATGTAATCGGTAGTTGTGAGAGTGTAGTCTTTCTATCACTGACCTGGATTACACAGAGATACACATATTTTGTATTCAGTAAGGATATCTTATCTCCACATAGTATTATTCATGCTGGCTCTATCACATTATAGTATAAATGTCTTTACACAATGTTCCAAACCAGCTATAAACACATAATTACATTTACCCTATTGTTGCTCTGTGCAGTACTTACAAATTGCATGTGTATAACATTATCAGACTTTCCAACAGTAGGTTGTGAATACAGAAAAGTTATTAAACAAACCCCTTTGTTCTCATTAACAATGATAGTCCCAGTGGCTTTATTCTTTACTCAAGTGAATAAGTCATAGAACTTATATATGAGAATAATATGAACAATGGTAATTTCTGTAGAGCACTGTGGAAGATGGCAGCGCTACATGTATAAAATATAAAAAACAACATAAATCTCTGGAGACTTGCATAAATAAAAATACATGTTTTGATGCAACTGATGTGTGACAATTGATCTGCATAAATGTTTATACAGGGAATTGATGTTAACAGTGAAAAGGTCAAGTATTGGATGAAATATTATTTAATATATACAAATAATGTATACTAAAACTTGAGGACTCCTTTGAGAATGGTAATTCCAATTACAAAGTACAAATTCTCAGCCTAAGGCCATGTTCACACGGCTTAAAATGGGCCATATTTCGGTCCGTAATTACGCGCCGAAGTGCGCCATTTACGGGCCGAAAACGGCCCATTCATTGCGGTAATTCACAGTTCTCATAGAGAACTAGGATTACTTTTTCCTCTCCCCGCCCCGGCGAAGCCGCCGGGCGGGGAGATAATTGACATGTGAATTACTAGCGGCGTATACGCGCCGCTGGCAATTCAAGTCTATGGGCCGGCGAAGTGCCAGCCCCCTGCTCAGTCCCCCGCTCCCGCCCTGCCCCCGGTCACACGGCGTAATTGCAGGGCGTAATTACGCCCTGCAAATACACCATGTGAATATGGCTTAACAAGCACCAAAAGCTCTAGGTTCTAAGCCACTAGAGTGAGCATACCTCTGTACAACAAGAAAAAATTGGGTCCTTCTCGAATGCTGACATTCCCAAAAGAATTAACCCCTGAAGGGATGGCCTAGTTTGGTACTTAATGACGCAGCAATTTTTCTTGTTTTTCTCTTCTCTGCATTTTGAAATGCAGAACTTTTTAGGAGATGGATTGTATTTTTCACGGGGGAACTATGTAAGAATAACTTTACAATCCCATTGATTTATTTTTTACTGACTTTCTGGGGAATGTATTATTTAACATTTATTGCATTCAAAAATATGTCAGAAATAACATATTAGCTTTGATCTCTGGGTCAGAACAATTTCTTATTTTTTTGTTTGCATATTGCCACTATCAAGACTAACAACATTTTTCTTGTTAGGTTTTTAAAGACTTGTTTTTGTGGATGATTTTGTAGTTTACTTTTTGTACAAATTTAGGCACCATATGACTTCTTGATCATTTGTATTCTTTTAGAGTACAAGCCTTTTCTCTGTAGAGAGGAGCAGATTAACCACTTCAAAACTAAGGCACTAAAAAACAGTAAAAATGACAACCATTATATGGCACCTCCCACATCACATTTTGGGACTATATCACCATGATGTAGACAGTGGTTGGGCCATAAGGGTCTCTTTTGGACTGTGTTTTCTCTATTTCCTATTGGTAAATGCTTTATGAACCAGATGAAAAAGCATTATGGACTACTGTTTAGTAGACTATTTTGCCCTATAGACCAAAATACATTAGAATATAATTTTCAAGAAATCCTGAAAGATACCAGAGACATATGGTCACATGCTATTGGTTGCTATGGGCAACAAAGAGAGTTTTAGACCTAGACAGTTTTCATCCGTGTGGCCCATAGTCTCAAAATGTGATGTGAATGGGGTCTAAGGTGTAGTCTGCAACACGATTTTTTTCCCTAAAAAAAATTTGTAGACTAGAATACCCATCTCTGGTCATGGCAAGCAAATAACTTTTTCTCAATGTTTTTGCAGAAGCGGTGTGATTATTCTGTTGAAACTATTGGATATCTTTAAAAACCCCCGCCCTGATTTTATACCCTCAAACCAAGCTTAGAGTCCATATGTTAAAATTCAGCATTTAGTATTAGTTTTATTTAGTATATGTAAAATAAAAAAGGGAAAAAAAGATAGCTAAAGATAGATAGAAACAATAGATACCCTATTCTCTATATAAAGAACTGTAGTAAACCAAAACTAGAAAACATTTTACTCCCGGTACAACACTTTTGAATCGCCTAAATTTGGTGCATCAAATATGCTAGCAATGATATGCCATAACATGCCCATTATCACAGCTCAAAGGCTAGAATGAGACTGAACCCAGCAGAGAGGCAACACCAGCCACCTATCTACTTAGGAAAAATACAAGGTGAAACTGATTGCTAAGCAGTAGCCCACACAATCTCACCACTAGGGGGAAAAACCAGACTGCACGTTAAATTGACACCTATTCACAAAAGTATGGGAAAAAAAGCCACAGCAAAAAAAATTGAGAGACTGCATAAATGCAAAAATACCCGAAAGACAACCACTCACACGCCTTCAGCTTACAAGCTTGCATATAGTTGCCACTGTATTAAATAATACCTCGTATTTGATATTTTTCCAGTATGTGATTTTTTTTGCCCCCAAAATACTGGGGAGCAAAGGGTATCCCGTATTTTGTGTTGAACACCCCAAAAATGTGGACAGCAAGCCCAATCGAATAGTAGTTGCGTAACAGGCTGTGACCCAGTATGGTGTACCCCCACGTTTTAATCGTTTTATCTATATGCAATTAGAATACCAGCAACCCCCCTCCCTCATTTATTGAAGGCATGTGAGTGGTTGTCTTACGGGTATTTTTGCATGTATGCAGTCTCCCAATGTGTTGTGCTGTGGCTTTTTTTGCTGCTGTGTGAATAGGTGTCAATTTAATGTGCAGTCTGGTTGTTCCCCTAGTGGTGAGATGTGTGGGCTACTGCTTAACAATCAGCTGTACCTGTGTATTTTTCCTAAGTAGCATGGGGGCTGGTGTTGCCTCTCTGCTAGGTACAGTCTCATTCCAGCCTTTGAGCTGTTAGTATGGCAGAGTTTCAGTTTTTTGCTTTGAGAAATTAATGTCCCATTTTTTCTGTAAATACAATGATATGCTATGCGCCTTTTTTTTTTGCTATGTGCCTAGATTAGGCGCATAAATTTTACTATGCAAGGTATACCAGACACCAAATTTTTCACAGGTTCATTCATTCAGATGCACTACACACTCATTTAATGCACCTTAAAACTGGCGTGGAGGCGCCTCTTTTCGACATGTCGCCCTTAATGCGTATATGTAGTATTTGTGTATACATGTGTACAGTATATAACTTTCGTGTTCTTTTGTGTTTTTGTAAGTTATGGTTTGCTGCAGCATTTGATTTTTTGTTTAGTCAGTCTGCGGATGAGATATATTGCTCTAGAAGGACACGCTAGGTATCCTAAACCAGTAATCTTAATGAATGTCAAGGGAATAAAAACATATGTAGTTTTCTCACCTGGACCTTCGGGTTTTTCTGCTTTTGTGCACAAATTGCTAAAGGCAAGCAGTCAGTGGTTCCCAAGAACCTGAGAGATTTAGCCGACTTGCAGACTGTAAATCATTCCATGATTAATTTAAGAAAGGTCATTGGTTCAGTAATTCAACAAAACATTATGTTGACCTATTTATTGGTCCTAAATTGATTGCAGTTTACATTGCCTAAATGGCAATCAGCTTCAATTAATTGGATTGATAAAACTTTATATGGCACACTTTATATTGCAAAGGTCTTTGCTATTTCCACATCTGTCTGACAGGCAACAGACAGTATCTACTGATCTGAATACATGTTTATGGTTTATGCACCATCAGTGCATACTTTTCATGGAATTATTTTTAGACATATTGACGTATTACACAGCGCAGTATGAAGAAAGCACTCACGTGAGTTTCACTGCCCTCAACCATTCAAACTTAAGGAGAAAAAAAAATAATGAGGAAATGAATAAAGCATTGTTGTAGAGTGTAGGAAAGAAACATTAAGAGCAACATGTAAGAATGGGGCTGCGCAAGAAGTCTGCTGTCTTTTCACCTCGAAAACTGGCACAGCCCTGTTCGCTATATTTTTAATCAGGCGCACTCCAATGAGATCTGAGGGCGTGCTGGAGGCATGTCGCACTACACCCATACGAAGCTACACATTTATAGCTTCAGTACAGCAAATCTAGGCGCAATACTGCTAGAACAGGTAAACCACTTTAAAAGTGGTTTACCTGAGCCAGAAGTGTCACTAGAAAGTGCTAAATCTATGACCCACAGTGGAACAGGTTCATACATTCAGGCGCACTGTATGCTACTAATCACGCAAAAAAAAGGGTTCGGGTACCAAAATCATAAGTCGCCCTAAATAAAATTTATCAACCAAAAAACCCTTAACATGTTTTTTATTAAGACACCCCCTTTTATTTCCTTATGCATGGGAGTCTAAAAAGGAGAAACCCCCCATTGGGGGGTCCCTCTATTAACCAAAAAAAAGAACGGAAATTCATCTGAATGGCTGCTTTTATAGATGGGCAATTTTCAAAAAAATTTGATTCGGGGACTTTGCCGAATTTTCTGACAAAATTCGTTTCGGTCCAATTACTTGGGGGGAAAAACCGTTTAAAAAAAACTATTTCCGGCAGCACAGAGCCTGCAGGGTCTGTAGAATTGTCCATCTTAAAAATGCAGAGGGGCTTGGTTTTGGGCTTTTACAAGTTTGTTTAGTATGACACGCACATACTGCCACCCCTCTTGAATCCTTTTCTCAAAATTCCCTGGCACTTAAAAGGGGAAAACTGAACAAAGAACTGAAGCGGGGAAAGTAGCCTAAAAATCATGGCAGCGAAAGCTGGAAAAAAACAAGCTGAGAGTCAGGTGGGAACATCAGTGACAGAGTGTGGGGGTACGGCAGCACCACACAGCATGGGA